>PVIA01002876.1:0-190427 GCA_004024845.1 Tonatia bakeri | reverse complement strand
AGATAGGGGGAGGGTGGTAATGGGAGGGAGGGAGGGAGGGAGGGGGGTGGGAGGGCTTGATTGGGTGGGAGGTGGGGGGGTGGGAGGACTTGAATGGGAGCAAGGGGGTGAAAACTGTACTTGAACATTCATTTAAAAAAAAAAAAAAAGAAATCTACTGCAGGAACAGGGGAGTTGGTCTGAAGCCAAAGCACAACCTCCCACTCCAGCTAAACCCATCACACCGGGGGACAGGCAGAGTATGGTTACAGACGCAGAGGCTGGGAGACTGGTGCTGTGGGCATGAGGAATTCTCTGGGAAAGGAAAGAACCTGGAAAGAGAGACAAACAGCAACAGGGCATCTGGGCAACGAGCCTGAGGGATCTGGGTGAAGGAAAGAGCACCACCTGCAATGTGCCAACAACCATTGCTCTTGGTAAGCCCTCCCTGCCCCCGGATCCCTGGGAATTCTGCTTTACGCAGTGGGAGAACTGAAATATTAAATAAAACGTAGCCAAGTCCCTCCACTCTAAGCCGTCAGGCTCCATGAGGGGGGTGAAATGACGAAGGCTGTGCCCCAGTATGTCTCTTGCCCCACAGCAGTCTGGCCGCACTTGACTTGCCCTCGTTTCCCTGTCTGTCATATCATCCACCCTCTGGCCCTGCCCAAGCCCTCTCCCAGCAAGACTGATGTTTGATTCATCCACATACTTAGATGTTTAAATCTCCACTTGACTTTGACATCTCTCTGCTGTGAACTCAGTGTCCAACCCCTGCCTTCCCTTTCCTGCTGTCCTTTGACGGATGCTTGTGTGTTCCTGGCTTCCCACCCAGGCCTGTCCCAGCTTGGTTTGTTGTTCCCAGCTTGGCTCGGACAACTCTTGGTGACCTCACCCTACTGTGGAGCCTAGATAGGACCGCTGTGTTCTAAGAGGTCACCAGTCAATGGGGTGTTTGGAACGAAAAGAATTTCCCCATATGAAAAAAACTGAGAAACAGTGGTATGGTTCCCAGGCCCACCCACAAAGGCCTATTTAACCAACCATGGTGCTGGCATAACTGTCCTAAACCATAGAGTCCTCTAAATCTTGAGAGGTTGATCCAGAAGGAAATAGACCAGAGAGCAGAAACTCCTGGCAATTTAACAGTCCCAGGGAAATATGACAGAGGAAATTCCAGTGGCAGAGGAGGCAAGAAAGAGATGGAACCGTACTTCAGTGGGCAACCAAGCAGAGGTGAAGGCTGCAGAGCAGAGGGCACCCTTGCCATGGGAGCGCTCACAAAGTAGGGCCTATCACAGACTGGGCAGAGCCCAGAGGGCAGGGAGCAGGGCCAGCCCTCTAGGTCTTTCCTGAGCAGAACAACATTAGGGCCCGTCTCCCTTGTCACTCAGTGCTCGCCCTCCAGCTAACTCTGTCTCTGCTGCTGTTCCTATGAAGTTCCTGATTCTTTTCTGGTCCTTTGACCACCCACATTAGCCTGCTTACTCTAGGGCCCCTTCTTGCTCTCTTTCACATAGTGAGATTGATTTTCCTTGGTTTGCTTGCTTTTTGGTTGAAGGAGTCACTTGTTTAAACTGCCCCACCATCCATCCATTTCCCGTCCTTACTTTCAGTAAGTGCACTGTGAATTTCTTTACAAAAATCGCCCTCTCCCATTGCACCCAGACTGGGGATTTTTGATCAAGGTGTCATGCCCTGTTTTAGCCAAACAAACTGCTAAAGCGATTACCTTCAATTCCTATGGGTCTGGCTCACTCTTCAGACTTGCCCTCAATCTGCGAGTGCCTTCCTAGCCTTTCAGTAAATTGCTTTGTGCTTCAGTCTGCCAGTGATCTCTAATGTGTGCATAACATCAGAATGTTCTGTTCATTGCTTATTTTATACTTTCTAATACACTCCTTGTCCTGGCCCCAGTTCACTCCTGTACAGACTCTGGCAATTCTGTACATACCCTGCCTGCCTGGTGCCCCCAGGTCACTGCTGCTTGTGACCTGTTGCCTTTGCTCTTCCCCGCGAGGTTGGGCTGAAGCAAAAGCAAATATCTGTAAGGTTGCCTTCTCAGCCCTTGTCATTTCTTCTCCTTCAAACAACACATCCCAGTCCTCTAGGTCCACATGTCTCACAATCACCTGTGTGACTGAATTAAAGGCATCTGGACTCCCAGGCCCCTCGCCCAGAATTCTGCTTCAGCAGGTCTGGGGTGTAGGGGAGGAATCAGCATCTCTACAAACTCCCAGGTGATGACAAGGCCCCTTGTCTGGGAAATGACACAGCGTGGCAACTCGAGTCATCCCACACACTTGTCAGCTTCGCCACTCACAGGGGGCGGGCAGTCTCGCACAATCCTTGGGCCATGAGATCACAAAGTTTTCAGTACAAATTTCTTTCACTTTTCATGGACAGAGAGGGGCCCAAATAGAGAACTGGTAATAGGAATAATAAGTTTCATTCTAATGAATCAATTGGCTAATTTAAAGTTACTATTTGCCAAGTGGAATCTTGGTTAAAACAAATTGAGTGGTGAGGCAGGAGGAAACCTGCATATTGATAAGGTTGCCGATATGCTGGTCACCGTTTGACAATCGAAAATAAAAACCCTTGTGCACGATAAGCTAGTAGCCATCCCAACCTGCCTGATTGAAGGGAACAGAAATAAAACTCAGAGACTCGGATTCATAAGCACTCAGTATGTTAAAACTGCCCCAGAAAAAGCTCTGTGCATCCCACTGAGGAAGAGCTCTGCATCAAAGACAGGAGGAGGGACCATCGTAGAACACAAAAGAATTTTCTAGCCCTTGTTTCTGTCCTTCTGTGCAATGAAAAATAGCAGCACTGTTGCCAGCCAGACAAAGCAAATGATTTTTCAGACTTTTGAAAAGTATTATATTACATGCAATTCTTAATAATATCTAGCATTAATCTAAAACTAACAGCCCAGCCAACTCCACAGTGTGTTTCCTGATTATGAAACGATACAACATTCGCAATGTCTGGGAACAGACCTTTGCATGGGAGGTGGCCAGGATTGCCAGGGAAGAAGCTTGTTTTTCTTTGTTTTAACATTTTCTTCTTTAATGGCCTATCACTCCCTTCTTAAAAAAAAAAAAAAATGTAGTAGCTGCTCTAGTTTCTGCCCTTAGAAATCTGCTCTATTTATTAACTACTCCTCCGGTGAAGAAATTCCTCTGAAATTCCTTCAGGGCCTGGCTGCCTTTCAGCTTCTCTTTGCACATTCCTGCCTCTATGTATGTCACCATCTTAAATAGCTGAGCCTTTTGTGTTTTAATAAGGTCTCTCTGTAATCTCTCTCTCTCTCTTTTTTTTAAGAACACAGACCTAGTTTTGCTAAATTTCTGAATATCTCAGATTGCAAAACCCCCATAATACTCTAATTATTTTCTGTTTTACCTCATCTGTGTCCTCACTAGTTGGCTAAGAACATAAAGACTAGAACTTACCTCATTACAATAACTTCTTACATTTCTTACATTGTAATCAAAATAATTCCTCTGGGCTGGTATTTGAATTACATGCCACCACACATTTGCATCCCAACCCCCCAGAAGTACCATGTTAAATATTTAGATGTGCATTGTTCATACAATCCAATTTTCTGAGTTCCAAATTTCTGGTACTGAACCTTTTAAAAGGCATTTTCCTCGCTAAGTTCATGACATGTCCAAGCATTGCACTGTCTGCATAAAAGAAAACTAAACACCACAAAACATGGTTCTGATTACTATCAGCCAGAATTTACCAAGAAAGAGCAGGGGGTGGGAGTTAAGGAAGAGGAAGAAAACTGCAAAAATCTTATTGGTCTTTCTTATGACAAGGGCTTCTTTGAAAAGAAGATTTCAGAAGCTCTTAGGAAGAACACCCCACCCTTAGGGTATAAGCTGTCAGCAAATATCTTGTCTTGATTTTACCCAGATGGAGGCTTTCAAGGTATACTCCTATGAGAAAATCACAGAACTCTCCACAAAATCATTAAAGTGAAGTATTTCATAAATGTCTCTCCCACCAACCTTCCCCACTCCAACGTCACTCTCTTTCTTAAATCACCTCCAGACACTTGATTGTTAACTGTAGCAAAACTCAGTAACGGAGCTCCTAATTCGCCGGCTCCTTGTGCTGATTCCTGCGCAAGGTGAAAAGTCAAGGTGAAAAGTAGCTCTGTCACTAACTGAAACACCATCAGTTTCTACTCAAGTGGCCTTCTGATGTCTCCTAGGGAGGGAGGTCCAGTGCATTTTCCACGCAGTGGGCTTTACATCAGCTGTATATGTCACCATCCTAAATAGTAACATACCCAGTGCAAACTTGAGGCTCGACATGGCCCTCCCCTGGCTCCTTCAGCATTCTCCCTCCTGGAATGAGATCTTCTTGTACTTGTGCAGAAAACACCCACTATCAGCGATTTTTAATTTATGGGTTTGCATAGTCATAAAGCCCTAGATGGCTTAGGCAGCACTGCGATTTTCTTGCTGAATTGTGTTCTACTGTTTACATTCAGCACACACCGTACCTTTAAATCGTGTCACACAAATTAAAACTGACTGTAGGGAGAGGATTATTTAGACATTTTATTGGAGGCAAAGTTATGTTTGAGGATCTCTCTACCACACTTGCAGTGGCAGCTATGCTTCTTGTCACATAGCCTGATTCCACATCCCCTTTGGAACACAGCCCTCTTTCCTTTGGGGAGCTCCTATGCTCCCAGTGAACCTAACAGCAAATCCCCACCACCACTCCGGAAACCCCTGGGGAAGCACACAGGGGCTGTGCAGATCACAGGACTTTGTTGACCCTTAACTAAGAGAATTACGATGGTGTTTCCCTGAGAGTGATGCTCATGTGCTGGATGAAAGAAGCCCCCTTGATTCTGGGATTGGGTAAAATAGATGATGCGGACCTGGGGCTCATAATGGCCCTCTTCTCCGCCCTGTGGAGATGGCCTAGCAGCAAAATTCGGTCAAGCAGAAGCAAGCATTGAGAGGTTAGTGCCAAAATTACTGTTATCATTCCAGCTCAGTTGGAAACACTGGAGTGCAACTCAGCTATGAGGTAAGAGAGCAAGCTAGATTTTAAAATTCTTTCCCAGAAAGAGCTTCTTATGGCACATGTGTTAACAGACAGAGCTAGGAAGCATCAGACCCATCTTTGCATGGATGCACCCCTCCTGCCTCAGCAAACATCATACACCTCTCGCCTGACCTCGGTTTCAGGTTTTCTAACAGCAGGGCCTCTTTGTTTCAAAGGAATCCATTGTTTCATAAATGCAAGTTATTCTAAGCCACCCAGTTTATGTCAATTTATTATTTAGAAATTGAAAACTAATACAAACTCCATAGAAGACACATGTGCTAAATACTGGAGGATGCCCACCTAGCAGTCAGGAGATTCTAAGAGACTTTCCTGAAGTTGATATGAGTGTTTCCAGGTGGGGTGGGAGGGAGTCACTGTTCACAAGGAATACTACACAGCAGAAAGAAAGAAGGAGCTCCCGCTCTTCAGGACAGCATGGATGGATCTGGAGAGCATTATGCTAAGCGAAGTAAGCCAGGCAGTGAAAGACAAACACCATATGATCTCACCTATCAGTGGAACCTAATCAACAAAACAAACAAGCAGGCAAAATATAACCAGAGACATTGAAATTAAGAACAAACTGACAGTAACCAGAGGGGAGGTGAAAGGGAATAATGAGGGGAAAGGGGTAGTGTTGTCAGGAGCATGCATAGAGGACACATGGACAAAGACAACGGGGTGGGAGAATTGAAAGTGGAAGGTGAGGGTGGGTAGAGCAGGGGAGACTAATGGTGGGGAAATGGGGATGACTGTGATTGAACAACAAAAAAATTTAACAAAAAATATTTTTTTAAAAAAGCCACTGTTCAGAAAGGAGAAATCAAAAATTTGGCAAAACTAGCTGTGAAAAGGAAGTCTGAGAACAAATAGCAGTGTTTGTCACCCATGGAAGACATAAGTGGCTAGGAACCTAGCAGAGGTATCAAAAATTCCTACTGTGAGAACATGAGAGGGAAAAATGGGTATAAAACATAAAAGAGGGCTGTGAGCTTATAAATAACATTTATCTTTCAAATCTGATTATTAAAATAATACAACTCACTGAAGAAAATTTAGAAATGAATAGCAAAAAAGATATAAAAGAAAATACATATTTGTCACATAGTTGTAAGCATACATACTTTGCATCCTGTTTTTTAAAAATCCTAATCAATCAGTATTATCCAAGGTTTATGTCATCTGCAAACTGGCCACTTTATCATTTTAAAGGCTGCATACTAGTCCATCTCATAGTATGTGCTATGACTGTAATTTACCATGTTTTGCTGTGCATAATGCATACTTATTTGCCCAAAATTTTTGAAGGAGAAATAAAGATCTGCATTGTACATGGGTATAATGATTACATGCCATGGTATAAAAATGGGCATAATAATCCCATGTATAATGCACACAAATGTGTGTGTGCATTATTCAAAGCAAAATATGGTACTCAACCATTCCCCTGTTGTTGGAAGTTAAAGCTGTTCTTAATTCTAAAATATTCTAAACTTGGGAAAAACCTTCAAGCATCAAAATTTGTAGAAAATAGTATTTGTTCATAGACTTTATTGCCCTAGCATTCCTCCACTTTAAAATAGTCTAGAATCAACCTAATAGAGGTTCCTGCTGTGTACAATCCTGTTTTATCCTTAGTTTCCTCTGTCCTTCAGTATTCTTTTTGTTCAAACATGCTATGGCTTGATCTAGATTACTTGTTCTCATTGCAATTTCCTCCCCTGGGAAATCTGTACTTTCCTGGCCTCTCATCCTCTTCTCTTTTGTAAATATTAAGGTATGATATGAGATTTGTTCTAAGTAATGTTTACTTTCTTCTTTGGTAGAAGGCATCTTCCATCTCTAAGAAACCTTTATTGTCGTTGTCACTAATAGCTCATTCTCTGTGCACATGCAAAATGATCTCTGTTAGTCCCTGGGCGATCTTCCCACCCTCCCATCCTATGGCTTCCATTTGTTGCATTTTTCTCACAGTCTCCTCAATTTACTTTGTAACCTCTCCAGCTTGCCTCTGTGTGTGCTGTCATATGTGCTGTCATACACTCAGCGCAGGGAAGCCACAGAACTAGTGGATAGTGGCTTGGTCAGGAAGGCAGGTTTCGAGGTCTGGTCCACCTTTGATGGGTGACTGGCACCCCAAATGGGAAAGAAACCCCACGAGGGAGATGCTGTGCACTGTGTCTCTGGGAGGTAATGAAACACGGGTTTTACAGGGTCTGTATGTCAGGGTCAGACCTGAGGTGAGGTGTCTAGGTCTGGGTAGTAATACTTTTAAATTTTCCCAGGTGATGCTAATGAGCAGCCAGGACTGAGAACCATTACACCATTTTCTGTGTGAGGAGGCAAGAAAAGGAAATTGACAAGGGATGAAGGCCTCTTACTTTGCTAGGAGGACCCACTTCCAGCTAAACCTCCTCACCCCTCCTCAGCTCTCACGTCAGCCTTTCACCACACACCTTACTGCTGGGGTTCCCCCAAGCAGGGTCCTCTTTCCTAAGTGGAGCAATAGCCTAAGGACTCTAACCTAATGACACTTGTGTGCCACTCCTTGGTGCACTCAAGCCAAACTATGGCAGTGCAGGCTCCCCTACTGCATACTCTGTTTTGTCCTGTCATTTCTGTCCTTTTTTTGCTTGGGCAAAAGATGGGTAAATCAACATGTCCTCTGCCTAAGTAGACATCCAACTGGTATCTTCCTACAAGTTCAGGATGTCTACATACAATATTAGAGCCCCATCCACATATTTAGCTTGGCAGAGGCCTTGTCACCTTTTGGTCATGGTGAGGAATAACCTCGGATGATGAACACTGAAATCCTGGGTACTCCTGCTCTCATTCCTCTCTCTTCCATAGTGTTCTGCCTATATGACCTGATCTGGGGTTGGCAATAAGGCTGTTTCATGGCCTTAGAGTAAGTCCTGAGACAGCTTTTGTACCACTTTTTATAAGGTCTTTTTAGAGTCCCACTGAACATCAGATTCATCTACAGCATAAAACAAACAACCAACCGAACAAAACCTATGTCCCCAAGTTCAAGCCCTAGAGATTTTTGGGGTGGGGGGGAGATCTGAGGGAAATATCAGATTTTTGCGATTTTTTCCTTTTTCAGCTTTATGGGGAGTTATGGAATTTTTTAAAGATAATTCTACCATCTGCATGTAATTATAAGGAATAGGAAAGAGATCCTATATACCCTTTACCTGGTCCGCCCCAGTGGTAACATCTTGCAAAACTAGGCACAATGTCACACCAGGATATTGACAGTGACAACAGTTCAAGATGCAGAACATTTTCATCAACACAAGTTGCACAAGTTAAAACCACTGATCTGTTTGTGTACGCAATGTCTGTCATTCCAAGAACGTTTATAAATGGAATCATGCAGTATGTAACATTTGAAGTTTATCATTCAGCATAATTCTCTGGGGATTCATGTGGGTTGTTTCATATATCATATATCAAAAATGTGTTCCCATTTCTGCTCTCCGGGGATCCAAAGAGAATCCCTACAAACCAAGATGCTAGAACTTCTGGTGGGACTCTGCCAGCCCCGCTGCCATGAGTGCCCGCAGCAGTTGGCCCAGTCCTAACTCAGTATAGGCGGTTATGCTTTTCGCAGCAAGCCCGGTGGTAGGGGATCGGTGCTCAGGGTCAGCTCCCGGTCACCGTTTGCAGCAGGCCACAAGCTTCTCCTTTCCAGTGAGCTTTTGCACACGAAGCAGGGCAGACCTCTTTCCACCAGATGGTGCGGGCTGGATCCAGTTCTCGGCGCCGGGACGCTAGGCTGGAGCAATGCGACAGCCGCATGGGAAGCGACCCAACACCGACTCAGAGCGGTCTTTGCTTTGGCAGCGGTGTGATGTAGCTGGGGTGCAAGGGACGCACAGGGGGCGCCGGGAGAGGTACGCAGAGCTCTCCCCGCAGGTGAGTGTGCTCAGCACATAGTCTGATGCTCAATTTCCAGGCCTCACTCCGCAGGGCTTGCGTGGAGGCCCCATGAAGGCCACCGTTAAGCAACAACTGTGGGACGCCAGGCCCAAAACGCGGTCTTATAAGGGATCTCTGTGGCAGGATGGAGCTGGCCGGATTTCTGTGTCCCCACCTGATTCGGACTTGCCATCCAGTGAACTGGCCGTGCAGAACAACCATTACTGTCATGCCCAGCAGAGTCCTGGCTGTCATTGTGACCCCAAGAAGGAGCAGGCCCGTCGCCAGCTGTCTGTGGCCTCTGCCATCTGCCTGGTGTTCGTGGCTGGGGAAGTCATCGATGGGTACCTAGCACATAGCCTGGTGCTCAGACAGATGCAGCCCATCCACTCACTGATTCCACCAGCATGCTCATCAGCCTCTGAGTCTCCTCCTCTCTCTGGATGTGTCCCCCTCCCTGCCCCCCACCACCAGCCATCAAGATGGTGAACTTCAGCTGTCAGTGAGCTGAGATCCTGAGAGCCCTGCTCTCTGTACTGTCCATCTGTGTTATGACTGGGGTACTAGTGTACCTGGCAGTGGAGTGGCTGACCTTGGGGATTATGAGATGGAGGGGAGGACCATGCTGGCAATGGCCAGCTTCACTGTGACCGTGAACATCAAAATGGGTTTGACTCTTCACCAGTCTGGCCACGGGCACAGCCATGGCCATGGGCATAGCCATGAGGCCAGCCAGCAGCAGGAGAACCTCAGTGTCTGAGCTGCCTTGTGATAGGAGGCTTGCTGCAGGGCTTGGACATCCTCGTGGTGGTCTATATTTTATACTTCAAACCAGTGTACAAGTATGTAGACCCCATCTGCACCTTATTCTCCATCCTGGTCCTTGGGACAAGCAATCTTGACCATCCTCAGAGACATGATCCTGGTGCTAACGGAAGAGGTCCCAAAGGGCATTGGTGCCTGGCTGTTCAGGATCTGCTGCTGTCATTGGAGTGGATGGAAGCCTTGCACAGGCCACTGCCATCACTCAGAACACAGACTCTCCGGCTGTGCTAAAGGCAGCCAGCGCCTGCCTACAGGGGAGTTCTACTTCCACATCATGACCATCCAGACCTAGGACTACTCTGAGGACGTGAAGGACTATCAGGCATGCCAGGGCCCCTCGAACTGACTGCCTGGCCAGGTGCCAGATGGGGCACAGGCAGGACCTGCAGATGGTGGAGCTGAGTGTGCCCCAGGCCCAACTAGGACTCTGTTTACCTTGGCTATGTTACAAACCAGATTTCCTCTTCTGCCCTTAGCTCCATGTTCAGTGTGGAGGAGCCTTGGCCACTCCAGGAATGAGGCTCTGTCCCTGCCTCCCCCATCTGACTATAGCCAGCTCTTGGATGGGGACTCAGCCACTGTAAAGCTGGTATGACCTGACTCCTCCTGCTTTTGGGTCAGTTCCCGGAGGGCTGAGTTTGGACCTAATCCTCAGCCAGTGCTGTCTTACCACCAGCCTCAGGGAAAGGCAATGAAGCACAATGAGGATTGCTGGAGGGGAGCTTGACCTCAATGTCCCCTGCCTACCTGCCTATTTTCCTTTTCTCAATATGTCTGGCCTTTGCCTTATGTATCTATAAAGAGTCCTAGGGACAGAGCCCCCTCCCCTCTGCCTCTAACAACTATCTGATTTAAGGAGGTCATGGGGTTTGGGAAGATATAAGTAAGACAGGCTAGTAAACCAGGACAAGTGGAAAAGGGAAACTGAGACAGATAAATGGCCAAGCCATTTACAGCCGTCTAGTAAGTTGCAAAATCCTATCTTCCTTAACCAAGGATCCTTAAGAATAAATTGTTTACACTTTTTACCAATCGGAGAGTAAGTAGCTTAAATCACCCTACTCCCGGAGATAGATAGTAAAAATCCAATTAGTGCCATTTGTGTCAACCACACCCAAGGACAGATAAAGTCAAGGGAAATAATCTGATTTGGGTGCATGAGCATAAAGCTGATTGGTATCCCATTGAGATGTTCCCCTAAGAACTCCCCTAAACTCTAAGCTTTTAAAGCTTTAAAGATGCCCCTGGCTGGGTGGCTCAGTTGGTTGGAGCATCATCTAGTACACCTAATGGGGGTTCCATCCTTGGTAGGGGCATGTATGGGAGGCAACCGATCAACATTTCTCTCTTACATAGATGTCCCCCCCATATATCTCTCTCAAGTTGATAAACATGTTTAAAAATGTTTTTTAACCCTCAAGATAAAGGACCCAGTGCACCTGTGCCTTTCTGTTCTCCTTCTCCCTCCTCCCACATATGTTACCTCTGTCTTTCTCTCCTAAGCTCCAAGGGCCCTTCTACTACCTCCATAACATTCCAAATAAACTTCCTCTTATAATTTGAAAAAAAATAAGGAATTTCTTCCTTTTTACTCTTGAGTAGCATTTCCTGTATGGGTGTACCACAGTTTGTTTAACCATTCATCTGTTGAAGAAATTCTATGTTGTTTACAGTTTTGGCTATTATGAATAAAATGGTTATGAGCATTTATGGACAGATGTTTGTGTGAACATAAGTTTTAATTTCTCTGGGATTAAAGCCCAAGAGTACAATCGCTCAGTTGTGCGGTAGTTACATATTCAGTTTTATAAGAAAACACATTGCTTCATGGTCCAAGACAGTTCTTTGAATACCAGTGATCATTTCCTGAACTCCAGGTAACAGAGAGGAGGAAGGGCGGGAGAGAAAAGGAATCCTCTCCAGTTACATCACTTCTCTTTATCTAGTCTTCTCAGAAATTACAGACAGCACTTCCTTTAATGTCTTACAGCAGTGTCTGACAATACCAGGCTGCAAAAGAGTCTGAGAAATCATATCTCATCTGAGTACACTGCCGCTCAAAATAAAACCAGAGGCTCATCTATTAGAATAAAGTAGATTGTACTGCAACAACAACCTCAAAGTCCCAGAGGCTTAACGCAACAAAGGCTTATTTTCTTCTCACATTATATGACCATCCTAGAGGGTTAGGGCTCTTATCTGTGGTGTCCTCACTCTGAAACTCAGAACCACCCTCAGAAACATTGCAGTCATCATAGCAAAGAGAGAAAAAGAACATGAATCTCACTCTGGTTCTTAAGGTTCACATTATTGGCTGTAGCAAGTCACATGGCCACATCTAACTACAAGGAGGGAGGAAAGTGTAATTCTACCATTTCTTAAAAGAAAAAAGAAAAAATATTTGGTAAATATGACAAATGACTTACCACAGTTAAGGGAAAATGGCTGTTGCGATAGGAAACAGCCTCTGCCACACTGTCAATCCTGGATGTTTACAACTGGCTTTTGTAAACTGTTTATTTATAAACAGCTTTTGCAATCTCTCTTACATATTGATGATCTTAGGGTTTTAATTGTCATTATCAAAATAAAGTAGCATATGCTATGCTACTTCATACTTAGTACATATACTAATGGTATTTGCTCTCCTTGGAATGTCCTTCCTCCATGTAACTACCAATGTTCTCAATGGAATACCATGCAGCAGAGAGAAAGAAGGAGCTCCTACCCTTTGCAACAGCATGGAAGGATCTAAAGAGCATTATACCAAGTGAAATAAGCCAGGCAGTGAAAGACAAACAGCACATGATATCACCTATAAGTGGAACCTAACCAACAAAACAAATAAGCAAGAAAAATATAACAGAGACATTGAGATAAAGAACCAACTTACAGTAACCAGAGGGGAGGGAAGAGGGGATAATGGGAAAAAAAGAGGAAGGGCCATCAGAGAACATGTATAAAGGACATTTGGACAAAGCCAAATGGGGGTAAGATTAAGGGTGGGAGGTGGGGATGGGTTGGGTGGCAGGGAGTAGTGGGTGGAAAATGTAGACAACTGTATTTGAACAACAATAAAAAATAAATAAAATAAGAAAAAAAAGACTCAGGTTAGAGTTTCTTAAGCCCCATGGCCTGTTTCACTGCACCTTATCTATGCTTACCTATTAGGATTAGGTACAGCTGTAAGAGTTGCACAGTCTTGACCTAATATGGCAGCTCTGTTCCACAAAATCATCGGAGACCAGGGTCTGTCTACTTTGCATTCTGTCATTCTTTGCATGTCACTTCATGTCAAATTGATTGCTTGAATATAAACCATCATGTCTTTACTCCAGTCAACAGGAAGCATGAGAGGTAAAAGAATCACACAGAACTTCCTTCCAAAGATCTTTCTCATAGTTGCAAATAATAGCTCTACTCACATCTCATTAACCAGAATTTAGATGCAGAGCTATACTCTGCTTCAAAGGAGTCTGGGAATCTGTAGTCTTTTTCTGGCCAGACATGTGTTGGTGGTGTCAAAGTTGAGGTTCTATTACTAATAAAGAAGAGATAAGATTGAAAGACATTGAGAGATGAACAGTCTGTACTACAAAGATGAACACACTCATCCATTTTTTTTTGTTTTCCTCTTTCAGTCTTTATTCAATCAAAACTTATCTTTTGAATTACTACTGCCTAGCAGTAAACAAGACAAGCATGGTTTCTACATTTATGGAGCTTTCAAACATTAAACAAATAGCTACCCAGATGAAAATATGATTACAAATTTTAAATAGCGCAACAAACGAAAATTTTGCTAAGAGAGAAACTAAAGAGGATAGGGGCTAATTCAGATGGATGGAGGGATCAGGAAATGTCTTTTAGGGGGTTTTGGGGAGAAGTGTGGCTCAAGGGAGACGAGCACAAGAGTCAGCTGGCAATAGATTGGACCATTCCAGGAAGAAGGGGAGATTTCTGCAAAGCCCTTGGGCCAAGAAGGAGTTTGATGTATTTGAAAAAAGGAAGGAAGGTCAGTGTGGTTGGAACCTGGTGACGGGGAGGAAGAGAGGTGTGAGTAGCAGCTGGAAGTGTGGACAGAGGCCAGATCCCAGGACTTTGCAGGTCATGTTAAGGACTTTGGATTTTATTCCAAATACATTAGGAAGGCATTGGGGGATTTTTAGGAAGAAGAGCGACATGATTAGTAGATACTAAGCAAATAAGGAAGTTAGGGAACAGTGGTTTCTTATTTTTCATGAGTTACATGTTCTCTGACATTATGCTGCTATTTTTATCATTCCTTGTATAATCATTTTTCTTTGAACATTTTTCTCTTTCCTGTCCAAATTCTGTAGTATTTGCATTCTTCTGAATTAGCCTTGTTAAAATTCATCATTGGTTTATTTTTATTCTTTTTAGGTTCCTGTTTTTCATTTGCCTATGCTCTAAAGCAGGCAGAAAAATATTGATTCATTCAAGGAGAAAAAAATGGTTGTTTAATATACTGCAATTTAAGACCAATCCTCAGTCTTTCTTTGTCTACAACTATTGTCAGCCCTATTTTGTGAATTCACAGGGCTGGTATGAACAGTGAACTAGATTCATCATTGGTCTACATAGCCCAAAGATGAGTTGTAAGGAAGAGCATGGTGGAATTCCCATGGCTACTTTTCTAGTCTTTGGCCCTGCTGTGGTTCCCACGTTCTGATTTGGATCTTGGCCCTTGACTTTTGGCAATGACATATTCTGGCCCAATGATTTCTGTGACCTCATCAGACTTTTGTCCCCAGGCCTTCTCTATAAGCCTAAGCAATGGACCTTGATGCTGGGCTAAGGATATCTGCTTCAAGCCTTGAGTCTTGGCTTTTTGGATATGTTTTTATATTTTAAATATCTTTCTATGTAGCCATCACAAATCTAGGGAATAAAGGCAAATTTTGCTGAGAGAGAGATTAATGAGGATGGAGCTAATTCAGATGGAAGAAAGGACCAGGGACAACATTTAAGGGTCAGAGAGAAAAGTATGGCTGGCTACACTTCTCTGGGGTAGAGGAGAGGTACTGATCACCTACTGTGTCAGCACTGTGCTAGGCACTGCAATTCAAGGATATACTGTCTGAGAGACTCAGGGAAAGATTCACATAAACACGGCTCTTCAGCTGGGGCTCGAGGCATGAGCAGAGATAACCAGGTGAGAACAACGTGGAGGGACACTCAAGGCAAGAGGCGCAGCATGACACAAGTGTGTAGATGAGAAAACATACTGAGCATACAGCCTACTGAGAGGAACCGTAACATGTGGAGGCCAGTGTAGGGGTACAAGAAGTAGAGAATCAAGACGTGAGACTGGAGAGCTGAGCAGCATCTTTATATGGAGAGATCTGCATCTTGTGGGTGATGGAGAACAGTTAAAATATTTTTGTTTTTCCATTCTGTGTTTTTAAAATCTATTTTTCAGCCTTGGCCAGTGTGGCTCAGTTGGTTGGCATATCTTCCCATAGAACAAACTGCCACAGGTTTGATCCCTGGTCAGGGCACATACCCAGGTTGTAGGTGATGATGAAAAAATAATTAAACTTATTTTTCAATTACACTTGACATACAATATTGTATTATGTTCAGGTGTAAAACATAGTGATTAGATAGTTATACAACTTATGAATTTACTTATTACCCCAATAAGTCCAATACCTGTCTGATACTATGTATAGTTATTACAATACTATTGACTATGTTCCCTATGCTGTACTTTACATCCCATGACTGCCTTTGTAGTTGGCAATTTGAACTTTTATGATCCCTTCATCTTTTTCACCCGTCCCCCTGGCAATCATCAATTTGCCCTCTGTATCTATGAGTTTGTTTCTGTTTTGTTTGTTCATTTATTTTGTTTTTAAGATTCCACATGTATGCACAATCATATGGTACTTGTTTTTCTCTGTCTGAATTACTTCACTTAGCATAATACCCCTTAGGTCCATTCATGTTAT
This sequence comes from Tonatia bakeri, assembly GCA_004024845.1. Classification (NCBI taxonomy): domain Eukaryota; kingdom Metazoa; phylum Chordata; class Mammalia; order Chiroptera; family Phyllostomidae; genus Tonatia; species Tonatia bakeri. Next base: position 174,633 of record PVIA01002876.1, on the reverse strand, counting down.
CACAAGTGGTAAGATAGATTTTAAGCAGGAGACTGAGATGAGAAAATCTTCATGTGAACAAACTTCCTGAAAATAATGTGAAAGAGGGCATGAGCCTGGAAGCAAGAAGGCTAGTTTTTGAAGGAGTCTGTGTGAAAGTGGATGAAAACTGAACCTGAGTAACGGTAATACTATTTGAGTTATAGAGGAAGACACAGCCAGGGAGGCAGAAGGAACACACCTTAGGGAATAATTAGATAAGGGATATGAGTGACAGTCAGGGGTCAAAGATGAATCCTCAGTTGGTGATTGGTGTTACTGAATGATGCTAATCACTAAGTTAAGCAATAAAAGGAGAAAAGCAAGTTTGGTAGGAAAGGTGATGACTTCATTTCTGGACAGGTTGAATCAACTGATATGAATGCACAGAAAGCAAGTTGACTTTAGTTTCAATCCATTTCTATTTCCTTGTGTCTTTAAAGATTAGAAAAAAAGAAAGAGATCAGTAAAAGAAGAACTAGGCTACAACAGCAAGCAGTCACTTTTCTATAAAATTTATGGCTAGCCATTTATTTCACAAATATTTACAAAACATTTACAATCCCCAAGGTAGTGTTCTATTGAAACTATAAAGATCACATATACATAAATCTGTGAAAGTAATAGAAATATAGTACTAACATTCAAGTAGTTATCACACAGAGCTACTTGAATTTAAAAAAATGCAAAAGTAAAAAAAAACCCTTATAATAAACCACTTAAATGATCTAGCCATAATCTTATCTAAATATAAACATTTTATCATTCATAGTGGGACATCCTGTCAATGTTACTTCTTGGTGTGACATAATATGAAATAAAGATACATCTATGAAGCAATCTGGCCAAAACTTTTACTAGAGTTCAATTAAGACTTTACACTAACTTCCAGATTATAAGTAATATAGGGAGTTTAGAAATAAGTCCAGCAGCAACAAGAAGGAGAAAATCAGAAATATTTAGAATGTGGAACATTCTAGAAGACAAATGATCTGGTATTCTTTTTTTTAAAGATTTTATTTATTATTTATTTTTAGAGAGGGAAGGAAGGGAGAAAGAGAGAGAGAGAAACATCAATGTGTGGTTGCTGGGGGCCTCGGCCTGCAGCCCAGGCATGTGCCCTGACTGGGAATCGAACCTGCGATGTTTTGGTTCGCAGCCCGCGCTCAAGCCACTGAGCTACGCCAGCCAGGGCTGATCTGGTATTATTAAAAATCAATGTGCTGAGGAAAAAATGGTGGAATTGTTTCAGATTAAGTCAAACTAAAAGGCACTGCAATTAAATGAAATGAGTGATCTTAGGTTAGTTTTAGTTTGAGGAAAACTACTATGAAAGTATTTTAGGGGCATGTGAGGAAATATTAATATGAACTGGAGTATTAGATGATATTAGAGAGTTATTAGTAATTTTCTTAAACAATAATCTTATTGAGGTTGGTAGAAGAATGTTCTTACTTTTAAAAGAAGCATGTAGAAGAATTTTAAAACTGAGTTACTCAGGATCAGGAAAACAACGCTCTCTCTCTCTCTCTCTCTCTCTCTCTCTCTCACACACACACACACACACACACACACACACACACACACGAGAAAAGACTTCAGAAGAGATTCAATACCAGGAACTGTTTTTAAAAGGTGTTAGAAGAGTTGAAAGGGGAAAAAAAGGACAAAAAACCACCCAGAGATTAACAAAAACAGAAAGCCATTGCCACCCCTTGGGCTGGAGGAACAACGGGAGGAGGTGGCTTTACCAGAGCCTGGGAGCCAGGGCTGTCCATTAGGAATTGTCAAGGGCTCCCCAGTGGAAGCCTGGACTATGGGGAAAGGGACTCTTGGACAGAAATAAGCAAAAACGTTGACAAGGACACTTCTCAGAGCACAGCAAGAGCAATAGAAATCCTCTCTTCTCTCTTAACACCCAGTTTCCAAAGACTGCTTCCCATTGGCTAAACAGAAGTCAGTTTCAAGGGAGTCTGGGTACTGTAGTTTGCAGGTACCAACTCCCTGAGATAGGGAACAATGCAGAAGAACAGGAAGTGAATCAAGTGGGTAAATGACTGTTCCAGGAGAAAATTTTCATGATGCTTGTAACTTATTTTCAAATAGTTCAAATAACAAAATGTATACATATAAGTACAGATAAACTAAATATAATAAAGTGTTGAATTTAGGTGGGCATGTAACATTCATTATGTTATGCTTCCTATTTTTCTATTGAAAAAATGTTTGAAATTTTTCAGAATAAAAAGTTGGTGAAAAATCCATTCCAATAACCCAAGGAGGAAAAAATAAGAACCTGATGTAAGGTCATAACCATGGGAAGGAAGAGAAGAAATACACAAAATAAATTTGGCAAAGTTTCTCAATAAAATTTTGCACCAAGGTGCAAAAATGTGGGCCGGAGTAACATTCATCATTTTTTCCATCATTATACATTTGAGAGTTGAGTTTTCTACTTGTTGTGCTCCCAAGGAGATATGCAGTATTATTCCTATGTCAGCTATAACCCCTACCTTATTTATCACACTAAAGAAAAATTGATAAAACTGAAGTGAATGAGAGTGACTTTAATTTGGTGGTAATCTTTAATCTGCCCTGTATTTCAAGAAACAAATTAGTTATGAAACACCTCACAGTTGCTTGCAACACACCAATGTGTTGTGACATTAGAGTTGAGAAACCCTCAGCTAGAAAAATAGTATAATTATAAAGCCACATACATGACTGAGCATTTCTATACAAAGTTGTTGATTAATGGATAGATGTCAACCTAGAGGGTAACTCCATCTGATGTCCCAGAGGGTCTAACTTAGTTTGGCTCTATTCAATTTTACATTTTTATCAATATCTTGGATGAGATTTAGAAAACTGTATATGATTATAATTGCTGATGACATGAAATAGGGTAAGAATGAATGCATCAAACACCATCTCGAGATACACAGGATCTGGGTCAGTCCGAATGATGAACCAATATAACCTGATATCTAATAGAAATATGCTATTAGCCTTTCACCTGAGTCCAGAAAAGCCAACTAATTCTGAGTGTCTCATATATACTACGAGAGGGCTTGAGTTCATTCTCTGGTTCTGTCACTAATGACCTGTATAAACTTCATTATCTCCCCTCAACTGCCTCAGTTTCCACATGAGCAAATGGGAATAATAATAATATATAACTGATAGTAGCTTGAGTTAATATACATAAAGCAATGGAATAGTCCCTGGTACAGAGGAAGAGAAAAGATGTTGATTGCTATTAGTGGTGTGTGTGGGGGAATGCTGGTAGCAATGTTACCTAGTAAAGAGCTATGAAAAAGATTTAATAATTGATATTACATTTACAATAATAGATTTAAGCTGTGGGACAGAGTTGTCAAAGGAGCCCATGTCATTTAATACTTTATTTAATTAGAACCCCACTGCCTGGAATGAGGCCAATGAAGTCATGATTTACTCTGCTCTGCTCAGGCTACTACTAGAGCAAGGGGTTCATTCAGATTGGGTGCCATGGTAACAAACTATCATAAACAAATTGGACTCTGCTTAACACAGTGCTGTAATGCATAACTGTTGACAGAATGGGAGGTGTCAGTGTGTCTTTAGAAATTTAATGAGCTGTGGAATAGAATTTTGAACTAGTTTTGTGGGACCACCATTGATTTCCCCAGAACCAATGAGTAAAAATTAGCATGACACAAATTCTGAGCCTACAAAATGAAAAACTTTCTTGTGATCAGAGTTAGGAAGAACTGCTTTGGAGTGTGCCAAGTTCCCTAACCCCACAGTGATTAGGCATCACACATCAGGATGACCATTTGACAAGGGTATAATGGGATTCAAATCCAAGATGGGTAATTGAATTTGATGTTTTGTGAGATGGACTCCTAAAAACCCTGAGATTTTTATCCAATGCTATCTGAAGATTCCAAGTTTGTTTTTAATTACATACTTAATTGCTTCCCAAATTGTTGCCTCTTAAGCTTTTATTAGGTTATTTTAGGCCCTGGGCCAAAGGTCTGTACCTTTTATTTTCTCCAACCACCAAATAGGTTAAAGTACTCAGTATGTTCATTTTTTAGAACATGAAGGTGAAATGACTAAACAGGAAATATGCACTTAGCTCCTAATGTTAACTGCCTCAAGACAAAATCAATTCCATTTCAAATGGAATGCTATTGGAGAGCTATTTAGAAATCTGTTGATAGGAAAGAAATATTGAAGGTGAATACAGCAGGGACAGGAAATGAGAAACTTAGATCTTTAAAGCTAAAAGGTACTCTGTCTTTCCTGTTTTCAGAACCTTGAAGAAATCTTTTAAATGTTCTGCTCATGTGAAGCATAAATATGTTGGCTAAAAGCCAAGGACACCTGGATAAAGAACCAAGGTTTTCTCTGCTAGATCCTTTACAGAAATTCAGAAATTGGAATTCTGAAGATGCCCAAATTAGTGGCCAGACTTGACTCCATTAACACACATGCAATGGGAGAAGAAAAAAAGAAAAATTAAAAATCCTACTAGTTCTGGAAACTTTACATTAATGAGCTGATTGCTCAAGTCCTACATGGCCTCAGATTGCAATTGATAAGCATTCATTATAAGCCTGAGAAGTAGTATTCATCTATTATATGGAGCAGTGCCTCGTTTCCTTCTCGATAACTGGCTCTACTGCTTGGTCAAGGGAACATTCTCCAACTCTGTCAAGAGGCTTATACCAAACATTATGAGTTTTCAAGTTGGTACCACACAACTGCACCTAGGTTTGTGGGTTTTATTAAATAACCAAAAAGTATATTCAGAATCAGTGACTTCCAATCAAAGATGAAGATGGAAGCATGAAATCTAAGTTGAATATGTTATCTCTTGACTTGGTGTTAGGTTTTCATGTTTTACCTACAGGAGAAAAGTCAAATATACATTTCAAAGGCTTATCTTGATGGGCAGGGATTTTTTAAAAAAAAATTTTAAGTGTAATCAGACCATTCTTTTCAAGTTTCAGAACACACCAATTTATCACAGCTTCCAGGAGCCAGCAAAAAAATGAAACTGAAAACCAGTAAAATCTTTCTTGTAGTAGTTTAAAATGGATATTCTCACATTAGAAATTGGATTGGTTTCCAGCACTCATATTTTTCACCTTAGATCCAAAACTCTAGTTCACCACATCCTGGACCAGATGTCCCAGATTACTGATTGGAAAACTTCTATGCCTTCAGGTCCAGAATTGAGAAATACTCCACTACTGTCATATTAAGGATATAGGAGTGTTTTGTTTTGTTTTACTAGGAATTCCATCAGAACTAAGATAGAAACAGTCAAGAATACAGCAGTATTAAATAGAAATAAGCTAGTGTATATTATCAAATAGATCTATTTTTTTTAGAATTTGTTTTTCTGAATAACATTCATACACAATCCTAAGAAGTATTGCCCAGGATCTATTATAGCAAATAATTTTTCTGTGACATTAATTTAAGTAGGCAAAGTTTTGAAAAGAGATTAGTGAACAAAAACAAAGAAATTCATTTAAATATTTACCAACCATATGTAATAACATTGGAAATATTACAGGCCACCTTGAAAACTCTTACTACTGCTTTGAAACTCAGCTTACACCTTAAGGTGACAACACTGAGAAAAAAAGATTTCTACAATTCTGAAATGGGTGGTTAACATCTTTAGCCTTGTCTTTGTGGATTAGTGCATCAGCAGTTTTCTTTGACAGCAAATATGGATATAGACCAAGTACAGGGCAAAATGAAGAAAAAGTCCTCCCAACTAAGAACATTTTCCTACCCCCGGAAAACCCTGCTGGTAAAGTGCTAGTGAGACTTTTGCTTACTGCTTAACTTACCCTAGTTTTACCTACCAATATCACTTAAATTGTGTTTTAAAAAATATTTAATAAAGAACAACTTATCATGTCCAAAGATGACCAGCTATAGATTTAAAACTACCTACTTTTCTAGAGAAAATTAGGGTCCCTTACTTACCTCAGTCCTGTGTGATTTGCAATTGAGCAGACACTTGATAAGTGTTTATGGAATAAATCAATGGGAAAAAAATGAATGAAAAGGATATGTGGGAGAAAGGTAGAAAAACCACATTTTGAGAGGCTAAAAAATACCTCAGAATTTTCAAAATGTAGAATCTTGTAGATGATTATAATGATTAATAAAGACAAAGAGCTATCATAATCCCACATCATTTTGTTTGGTGGGCTTTCTGATTATCCTGTAAGTACATGCCTACCAACCAAATACTTAAAAGTTGCATAACCTTAGACAAGAAACTTCACCTCTCAGAGACTCAATTTCCTCATCTACAAAATGGAAATGACTAGTGTAGTGAAATTAAATGATTCATAATCATAAAGCACTTAGAGCATGGCATACATTAAATATAATAATTACTTGTTCGAATTGTGATTATCATCCTTATCCTCAGCAGATTCATTTAATGGAAAGAAAGTTATGATAAATTCCTTTTAAAATATTTTTCTTGCAATCAGATCACTTTGTAAAAGTGGTTTTGTGTTCAACTCAAGTACATAATAATGGAAATGGGAAGCAAAATGGTCTTATCCTTAAGGGCCAGATCTATGCAACATTTAGCTTTTTACCTCTCATTGCATCATGTGAACCCTCTTGCAGTTCCAGATCTGTGATAGTCAAGATCTGTTTAGGAAATGTATGAAAGAACCAATAGAACAAATTAATCGCAGCACAAACTCTCCCCACAACTGGAGTTGACCTCATCAAAATTTTGTTCATGTGGCTTTACTTCTATACACCTTTTTTAGCAACTTCAAGAATTTCTGTTCCATGTAAGAGAATACTGAGTCAGTCTTGTTGACAGTAATGGAAAAAGGGGAACCTGCAAGCTAGAAATAGAAGAGGAAGGTAAAGTACATGACAGAAATGGAGTAGAGAGTTTTGCAATAAAGGCTTTTTGCAACAAAAAAAAAAAAAAAGGAAAGAATGTGGAGATAAAGTAGACCCCATGCTTGGAGCTACACTTGTGTGTCTGTAAGAAAGCAAGAATACGATACTAGGAGAAGGCTACAGTCATTCCAAGCTTTGGCATGAATGAGGACTGTTGCCAACACTCATTGAGACTTTGCCATACACCACATAGATCAAATCATTTAATCCATGGTCACAGCAATGCTCTTGAAGAGACACTGTTAGCCTTACTCTGTAGATGCAGGCACAAGCCATAGAAAGTTTTAAAATGTGCCTGCAGTCAGAGGTGGCAAGTGGCAAGGACAGGATTGAAACTGAGCAGTCTGGCTCCAGAGACTGTGGGCTTAAACCCTGTACGATACTGTATGAGAAAATCTATATAATCTCTGTATTGGGGCAGGAATTAGATATACTTATTTGACTATGTCAAAAAGGTTAAATAAAAGCTAAATAAAGGTTTTTGCACACCAATATTGCTAGTTATCCTTCATCTCTGGGCCTGGGATGAGAAGAAAATCAAAACTGAGTCAAAAATTAGAAAGACATCAATTATTTAAGAAAAGACAAGGAGCAGAAAGAGAAACAAAAGAAGAGGAAGCCTCTTTGTGTAAAGGTTATCCACAGCAACAACAAACCTAATAAGCATCTTATGAAACTCTGAAGGGGGAAAATTCTGAAGATTTCCTTAAAATATCTTAAGGCAGTAAATGGAAATCAATTGCACATCCTACTCAATTTACACACTGTAGTTGTTTTCATCTGCCGTGATCTATACTTGTCTTCTGAAAAGAGCCCCTTGGTTTTCCTTTGAGAAATCACTCTCCACCTCAGGGCAAATTCTCATGGAAGTGACTCCATTTACAACCTGGACCTATGACCCAGCCTGGCCATTAGAAGATCTGCATCCCTCTGATCAATATGTGTGAGAAGTCTGTCAGCCATGGGATTTTCATTGGAATTACTAGGAAAGAGAAGGATTCCATTCAAGGATTGCCAATTGTGCTCTGGGCAGGACTCAATAGTGGCCATGTTTCTGCATTATTGGGAGAAGGCTGTCTGAAATGAAGACAATGCAGTGGACACCAGGGAAGACAGAATGGGAAGGACACAGAGTCCTGAGGGTGTCGTGTGTGCTTCTGGATCTCACTGAGCGAACCAGGTTGACTTTCCAATGATGTATACTAATTTTCAAAAAAGTTTTAAGTCAGTTTGATTTGGCTTTCTGCCATTATAACAGACAGAATCCAAACTAAAACACTAATATGACATTTATAATACCCAATGATAGTCTCATTAATCCATAAGATACCTTTATAATTTTAATTCTGGGTTCACAGAAAGAAAAGTATAAAATAATAGTTTTATATAAGACTTAATCCTGCAACCTCTTTATTCCTTTAAGTTCTAACATTTTTTAACTGTGAATTCTTTTTTTATGGAGTTTTTAAGGAATAAAGCCTCACAAATTGGGTGGATTATCATATAGCATATTATATGTTTATTCATACAACTGTTTTTACTAAGGTGTCATTAATAAGTGTGAGAGGTCAAAGACATTGTAAAGAACTTATTATAGAATTCCTTAAGCACTGCACTAAATTATTGAGAAGATTTCTTTTTTTAAAAAATAGCATATCAAATGGAAATATGAAATTGATGAATGTAAGTAGAATAGTGGACTTCAAATTTCAATGTGTACAAGAATCACTTAGGAAACTTGATGAATTGAAGATTCCAGGGTCCCATCCTCAGAAATACCAATGGGATGTTTGGGACTGAAGTATAAGTCTTCACTAAGCTTTTGAAGTGATTCTGATATAAACAGCTTCAACCTTGAGGCAGCCTTGAAGTTCTCACTGAGCATCAGCAAAGATGTTTGAGTTTCTAAATTATGGATCTGTGTCTCCAGCCAGTCAATGATCCCTAAAGACAAACCTGAACATTTTCCTAATTTTACTTTCTTGTAGTTTTGTCAAAATCAAATCACACAATGCATATATATAAGACTTCATGGAGACAAATACCATATCATTTCATTTATATGTGGAATCTAAAGAAAAAAGTGAAAAAACAAAATAGGAAGAGACTCATAGATACAGAGAACAAACTCAGGGCTGCCAGATGGGAGAGGCATTGGAGGGGCTGGGTGAAAAAGGTGAAGAAACTAAAAAGGGGCTACTTGGTAGTTAACAAATAGTCACAGGGAGGTAAAATACAGCATAGGAAATATAGTCGATAATATTGTAATAACTGTATATGGTACCAGATGGGTTACTAGAATCATTGAGGAGATGACTTTGTAAGTTATGTAATTGTCTAACCACTATACTGTACACTTGGAACTAATACAAAATAATACTGAATGTCAACTGTAATTGAAAAGTAATATATGATAAAAAGACTTCATAGAGTTGGCATGTGCAGAGAGCAGTTCTTTTTACCATGCTTATTATAATAAACCTAAATGATGACAACCTTAATTTTCTTGGTGTTTAAAGTCCACTTCTCTCTCTAAAGTGTTTTAAGGTTCAAGAAGATTAAATACAGTAGTTCCTCATTACCTATGGTTTTACTTTCCATGGTTTTAGTTACCCTAGGTCATGAATGATCCAAAAATATTAAATGAAAAATTACAAAAGTAAAACATTCATAAGTTTTACATTTTTTGTCATTCTGATAGTAGTGATGAAACTTTGTGTTGTTCTGCTCTGTTCTGCTCAGGACATGAATCATTCCATTGTCCAGTGTCTGCACGTTGTATACGTTCCCCGCCGGTTAGTCACTTAGTAGCTGCCTTTGTTATCAGATCTATTGTGGTTATATCACACTGCTTGTGCTCAAGTAACTCTTATTTTATTTAGTAAAAGGTCCCAAATCACAAGAGTAGTGATGTTGGCAATTCAGATACACCAAAGAGAAGCCATAAAGTGCTACCTTTAATTGAAAAGATGAGTGTGATAAGTAAGATATTTTGAGAGAGAGACCATATTCACATGACTTTTACTGCAGCATATTGTTACAGTTGTTCCACTTTATTATTAGTTATTGTTGTCAATCTCTTATTATGATTTACAAGTTAAAGGTTATCATTGGTATTATGTATAGAAAACATACATAGTAGGTATAGAGTTTGGTACTATCAGTAATTTCAGGCATCCACTGGGGAACATATCCCACAAATGGCTGACTACTGTATTGTGCCGGGGTGTTTTTTGTTGTTGTTTTGTTGTTGTTTTTTTTAGCTTTGTCTCTCAGTACCAAACCTGTGAGTCTCTGGAATCAAAGGAAAATATGTACCACATTTGTGGGTGCTTATCTCTGACCCATTTACAAAAAATCTTGTAAGGCTGCAAATTTTGAGTGGACTTAGAGTAAGAAAAGATGCTATAGCACATCCATTCTGCATTACAAGCTGATCTGTCTCTTGAACTTTAGAAGAAAAGACTAGTAGAAGTAGACTCATTTCACCCAAGACCATTAGAATAAGACTCTCCAGATGACAAAAGTCTCTAGTAACCTCACTTCTTTGTATATTTTTTTGTTTTTTAGCTCCTGATTAATTTCTTCTTTCTTAGTTGGGTTAAGGTTCTAAGCTCACAGTCATTCCTGGTCTTTAATCAGAGTACTCCTAAGATCCTCAACCATGACAGTCACTAGTTACAAGGCTGATTATCCAGATACCGGCAAAGTTGAGCAATCCATATCCAAATTAAGGGAAAAGGCCACTTGATTATCTTAGGAAGATCAAGACAGATTATAAAATAAGTCTTCATGGATTAGATTTGTAAGTCTCATGTTTTGATGTTGAAGTGATATGCAAACTTTAATATTCCTTTTCTTAGTATGTTTGTGTTGCAGAAGACAAATGTGTGATCTTCAGTCTTAATTGTTGCTGTATGGCTGCACAACAAGTGATCATCCAACAAAGAAAGCAAGAAGCCCTGACAATTAAGAGATGAAAACAACTTCCTAATCCCTTTAAACTTCCTGGATTCACCCATTGTGACACACCCAAGGGTTCCCCAGTGTGTACATTCTTTCCTGCATCAACAAGTTAATAAACTTAATTAAATGTATGATCCCAGTGATCTATGAGTGGTGAGATATAACCAAGTACCCCATTGCCCAGAAATGGCAGGTCTGATAGAACAATAGAATGACCTAATGAAGATTCAGTTACAACACCAGTTATGAGACAATATCCCGAAAGGTCTGGAGTGTCCCTTAAAAGCTATAGGATAAGCTTTAATTCAGGGACAAATATGGTACAATTCCTCCCACAGCCAGATAGATAGGTACAGGAATCATCAAGGGTTAGAAGTGGGAATGGTTCCTTTCAATTTTATACCCACTCGAAGATCACTTGATTTCTATTCTCCCAACTTTGAATTCACCATGTCTAGAGGACTCAGAGGAATGCTTCTACCAGGAGACACACAGTGATTCCACTAAACTGGAAGTGCCAGACGACTACCTGGCTATTTTGAGTTCCTTATGCTCCTGTACCAACAGGCAATAAAGGGGCCATTTACTAACTAGAGTGAGTGATCCTATCACCAAGCGGGAGTTAGGTTTAGCAACCTAACTTTGTACCCCAAACTGGGTAGGAAGGACAATGGGCAGAACCCAGGTATTCTTTCTGGTACCTCCTAGTACTTCCATTTTCAGCAACAAAAGTTGTTGGAAAACTATAATAACTAAAAAAAAAGACATGATCACTAAAGATCCAGACACACTGATAATGAAGATTTGGATCACCTGACCAAGTAAAGAATTTAGGACAATTGAAGTGCTAGCTGGGGGCAAAGAAAACAAAATGTTTAGTGGAAGATGGAGATTATAAATACCACTACAACCTTGTAAAATGAGGACTACAACTATGTATATTTTCTTCCTTGCATGTTATATAAGTATAAATAAATATATACTATATGACATATTATTATAATGTTCTTTTATTATTGTATATTATGTATTATATAAGATGTTATGTATTATAACATTCATATACTTGCACATTAACAAATTTCTTTTTTTTATTTTGAAAAGGCCATTGATAGTGATTAACTTTATAATTTAGTCATTGGATTACAAAATATTTGCATGAAACTGGGAATGAATTTAAAGAGTAATTAATATCACTTAGAGATGGACATCATGATCATCCTTGTATTGAATATTAGACATGTTAAGATATTATTTAATTTGACTCTTGTGACTTCATATCTCTCCTTTTTGAGGCGAAGGTAAAAACAACTTCTTTCATATGGGTGGTAGTTGTGTATAATTGTCGTTATTGCTGTATGGAAACTCAAATTTCCTGAAAAGGGTGTGTATGGATGCCAAGTAGCCAAAATTTGGACTGTCCGCATTTCTCAGCTATTGTCTCTCAGCTGCAAACCCATCCTTCTCTACTCTGCTTTAGATTCCTGTCAATAAAAATCTGCAAACTGTATTCCTCATTGGCATCTAGCTCTTTGACATGCTCCATTAATGCAGGGCACTGGAAGGGGACAGGAAGGATACAGGAGGGACAAAGGACTTGTTTCCTCTTTCTTGTGTGCTGCTCCTGTCTGTTCGCCACAACAACTGGTCTGGCAGCAGTTATTTTCTGGTGCTGCCAAGATCAACTTCATTATGTTCCCTCAAACATACCAGCTTCTGGCAGGTAGTGCCACCTCTTACGGGCTAGAATTTCAAACCCTCAGGCTCTGTCTAATTTTCTAGGTACTAATAATTCAAAACTCTCCCCTTTACCCTTCCAGCCCCAGAGTTGAAATTGTTCCTACCGTTATTCCCTGTCTAAATGAAGTGTTTTCCTTTCTTTGTTTGGATTCTCTAACAACCGTTCAACTAAGGTCTTAGATTAAATTCCCTCAGAAAAAAATGACCTGTATGTTTTTTTTTCCCTGATCAGATAGTAAATGATGCAAATATAAACAGCACTGTTGACATAAGATGATATTTAGCAAACAAAGTTCACCTATTAAATTAAGCAGAGAATTCCAGTCCTAATAACATTCTACTTTTATAACACAGGTCAACAAGTCTTTATTCAAAGTTTTAAAAGCCAGAAATGTTTCAGAATTCAGAGTATTTCAGATTTTTAAATGGTAATAGTGTAAATATTCAATACATTAAATCGTGCAATGGCTCCGATGCGGTATGGAGCAGACAGTATCTCATAATGAAACACTTGAGGGAATAAATAGTTCCCCAGATCAGTTTAGGTAAGTTTTTGCAACCAAATGCGTCACACACACACACACACACACACACACGCTTGTGGTTTTCAGAGCTCTTTCATTTGGGATTGTGGATAATGCGTTTTGAACTTCTGTTTTAAAAAAACTACCAAAGGGCTAATCAAAGGACCTATTTTTTTTAATGTAAGATTGTATTAAAGTGTTCTCAGGAAATTATCAGTAAATCTGGATAGGGAAGTGATGTCTGACTTAAACATAAGAGAAACAAGAGAGAAACGAACAAATCTTTGAACAGACTACACTGACAATCTGCAGCAAAAACTGGCCCCGCTTACCTGATAGTCAATGAATCAGTTCTGTGGCAGAGGGAAAACATCTGCTCTGACAGCGATCCGTGCAGAGGCCATGTTTGAGAGTCGGTTAATGAAGCTGCACGTGAAGTTCAGACAGTGCCACGCCATCCGAGGAGTGGTGACAGCACGCCATGGAACACGTCCTAACATGCCTATTTGTTACTTTGCTTTTTGATGTAATGCAAAATCATCCAGGAAAATATATACTTAAATATAAATACATTCCTGATCATTTACATATATCAAGCTAGCTGGCAGAAGACCTCAAAAGAGAAGCAAGTAAAAGTGATTGCTGCGGGGAAGTGGTGTTGAGGCAAGCACATACGGGAAGGGGAAGAGGGGTTATCATTTAGGCTTTTCTGTCTTATTTGATTTGTAATACATGACTATATCACTTTAATAAAAGATTCTTAATTACTGTCTGAAGTGTATAGACTGAAAATGAAATGTCTTTGAGCTGTGGAGAATAGGTGCTTAGTATATAGAAAATAAATACACAGTTTTGTACTTTCTGAAAAGCAATCTAAAACTTAATTTAGTAAAATCGATTTAAGTGGATTGATTCAACTTCTAGTTCTAGGTGGCCTAGCACAGACATTTCTACCCCTCCTGTTCTCTCTGAAATCACCCCAAACAACAAGAAAAATGATAGAAACAGAGACAAGGACTTGATCTCCAATGAAGCTGTAGAATAACCACAACCTTAGACCACAAACTGTGCAAACCAGTTGCCACAAGACAGCAGATTCCAGACCAGATTCAAAGAGGCCAGGAGAAAAGACACCAGACTGACAGTCTTGTACAGGAGGGCAAGTCCCCCAAAGCAGCAGGCGGCCCTGACGGGCTCAATCAGTGATCCTTCAGTGGAACAGCAGGTTCTTGGTTTGCCCAGGAGTGTGTCTGATGCCTGCTCTGACCTGCTAGCAGTAGGGCACGTGAGGCAGGGTGAGAAACACTGACTCATGACATTATTTTTTATCCTCACCTGAGAACATGCTTATTAATTTCAGAGAGAGGGGAAGGGAGGGACAGAGAAAGAAATGGAGAGAAACATCAATGTGAGAGAGAAACATTGATTGGTTACCTCTCGAGCATACCCTGACTGGGGACCAAACCTACAACCTAGGGCATATGCCCTTACTGGGAATTGAACCCAGGACCTTTCAGTTTACAGGATGATGCTCCAACTAACTGAGCCACACTGGCCAGGGCCTGACTCATGACACTTATACAAAAAGTCTGCCTATGTGACAAAAAGGAAAAGAGGTGATAAGAAATATTCAGATTTTGTAGCACGTGATCACAAAAAGTTCTATTTATTTTTATAAACATTTAGTTCTTACTATTAGCCAGAAACTGGGGTATCTTAAAAATTTTAATTCAATCCTAATAGCCCTATGAGCTAGGTATCATTATCATCACCATCCATGGGAGGCTGAGGCACTGAGAGGTTAAATGACCAGCATAGGCCTACAGCTCGTAAGTGGCAGAACGTGAAATCAGACTGAGCATGGAGAATGCCTCCAGAGTTCATGCTCATAACCATGGAGTTATCATACCTCTTTGAAGAGAAATAAGAATGAGCAAAAATAACAAAAGAAAGAACGAAAGAAGGAAACATTATCACACAAAAACCTTTGTCGGTATTAGGAAGAAAGCCAACCTGCCCAGCTGAGGAGGCTACACAGAATACTGAAACTACTGAGAAGAGACATGTTCACAGGCAGAGCCCTTCACAGAGAGGGCTACAAAGTGTTCTGAGATTTTCAGAGCTTCCACAAACTCTCACATTTCTCAAATTACTGTTACCTGGGCTTAATCTCCTAAATTGAAACTGCCTGCTGCTTCAACTCACCCCTTGGGTCCCTTTCCTTCAAATTATTGAGGTCATACTATTTATGACCAGATGATCCCCCTCCAAAGATGAGTAATAATCAAAAATGGAACCCTGGGAACAATAAGGAAGAATAGAGCAAAACAAAGACGATTGATTAGACAGCAGAAAGACAAGTAAAGTGAACTGCTGAAAGAAAATAAAACAAATACAGAAAACAAGCAGGAGAAAAACATAGACTTAGTGATGCTTAAAACAGTCGAAGATATGAAGGAAAAGAAAATCTAAATCACACACATACACATGCAAACACACACCTCCACAGATCCTGTATCATACAGGCCTTCACTGTGAGCCAGGGAGAAATCACACTATCTCAAACTCAGTTAATACAGGCCAATGTGCTAAGGAGAAAGTTTCCAAAGACTAAGATTTCTCAAATTACTGTGACCTCAGCTTAGACTTCTGGCTCCTCACCTACATGTCTCCTAAAAATAGTTTATTCAGAAAGAATTTCCTTCATTTAGAAATCAGTGATCTAAAAAAATCAGTTTAGAATCTATAAAAAATAATTCAAGGAAAAGAGATAACAAAAAAAAAACAGATAAAGAACACACATTCACACATTTTTACCATAAAATAAGCTAAAGAGTTCTCTATTAAATAAGGGAACTTAGGAAAAACAGTGGTCTTTATCCAATAGGAACTCAGAATAGATAGCTAACATTTACTGAGTGATTATCAAGTTCCAGGCACCACTGTGAGTCAACTATTTAAACTTAAGGATTAAAATGATATCCCTGTGAGAGTCAAAGCAATTATAATAAAATCACCTACAAGGGTTAAACATCTTTTTTAAAGGATAGCTTTGGACTCCTCATAGCAGTACTTAAGTCTAGAAAACAATGGAAGAATGTCTACAAAGGCCATAAGAAAGCACTGACAAGTGTGGCTGAGTTGGTTGGTGGTATGGTTGGTGGTACATACCCTTAGTATGGTACAGTTGAGCCATACCACAAAGAAAAAGGCCACAAGTTAGCTTTCTGGTCAGGGCACATGCCTGGACTGCAGGCCGGGTCCTCGGTGGAGGGCATGTGAGAGGCAACCACACATTGATATTTCTCTCCCTTTCTCTCTCCCTTCCCCTCTGTCTAAAAATAAATAAATAAATAATCTTAAAAAAAAAAAGAAAGGGTATGATCAATTACATTGTTTGAAAACCAATGAAGTTTAGCACTAATATTGTGCTTAGTGATGCAAGACTGAATGCTTTTCCCCTAAGACTGGGAACCAAACAAGGAAGTCCACTTCCACCACTCCTACGCAATATTGCTATGTTATTCTAACCAGAGCAATACAGCAAGGGAAAGAAATATAATGCATACAGACTCAAAAGAAGGAAGTAAAGCTATTTTTATTTGCAGTCTATACTATCCCAACCCCATAATGGGCAAAAAGCTAAAAACTGTGAAACATTGATGAAGAAAATCAAAGATGTAATAAATGATTAGATATGTTATGTTCATTGATCAGCAGATTTAATATCATTATGAAGTAATTTCTACCCAAATTCATCTGTAGACTCAACACAATTACCAATCAAAATCACAGAATACATTTCTGTAGAAATCAGCAAGTTAATTCTAAATTTATATGAAAAATCAGAAGTTCCAGAATAGGTAGTTACAGAATAGCCATGGGGATATAGAGTACAGTGTAGGAAATGAAGCAGCCAAAGAATTTATGTGCATGACCCATGGGCATGAATGATGGTGTGGGTACTGCCTGAAGGATGGGGGGTGCTGGGTGGAGGGAGAAAATTGGGATGACAGTAATAGCATAATCAATAAAATATAATTTAAAAATCAATTAATTAATAAAATAAAATGATTATGAGCCCTGGCTGGCATAGCTCAGTGGATTGAGCGCGGGCTGCGAACCAAGGCATCGCAGGTTCGATTCCCAGTCAGGGCACAGGCCTGGGTTGCAGGCCATGGCCCCCAGCAACCGCACATTGATGTTTCTCTCTCTCTCTCCTTCTCCATCCCTTCCCTCTCTAAAAATAAAGAAAATCTTAAAAAATAAAATAAAATAAAATGATTATGAAATAGAAAAATAAAATTGAAGGACCCATGCTGTCTGACTTTAAGACACCTTACAAAGCTATTATAAACCACAAAGTGTGATTTGGCAAAATGATAAACATATAGATAATAAAGCACAGCAGAAAGTCCAGAAGTAGGTCCATGTGTTTTGTTAAATTTTGTCAAGTGTATGAAGGTTATTCAATGGAGAAAAGATATT
Organism: Tonatia bakeri; assembly: GCA_004024845.1. Classification (NCBI taxonomy): domain Eukaryota; kingdom Metazoa; phylum Chordata; class Mammalia; order Chiroptera; family Phyllostomidae; genus Tonatia; species Tonatia bakeri. Next base: position 156,952 of record PVIA01002876.1, on the reverse strand, counting down.
TTTTCAATAAATGGTGTTGAAATGATTGGACATCCATATGTTTATATGAACACTCTCAAAATGCAATAATAAGAAAAACAACCCAGTTTGTTTTAAATGAGAAGATTTAAATAGACACTTTGCCAAAGGAAGAATAAAATGGCAAGCAAAAACATAAACATATGTTCAACATCATTAGTCATGAAGAAAGTTCAAATTAAAGCCTCAATCATACACCACCACACAGCTATAAGAATGGTTAAAGTTTTACAAGGTGACAGTACCAAGGGTTGAGAATGAAGGAAAGCAATGGATCTCTCATACATTTCTGTTGGAAATGTAAAATAATATAGCTGCTTTGGACAACAAATAGTTTCTTAGAAGGTTAAACATACACTCAAAAATCCACTACTACATTTATCCAAGAGAAATGAAAACATATGTCCTCACAAACACCTGTGTGCAAATGTTTAAAGCAGCTTTACTCATAATCCCTAAAACCTAGAAACAACCCAAATGTCTACTGACCTGGGAATGGATAAACAAGTTGTGACATTTCCATACTTAGCAACATAAAATAAGAAACGACTGATGCATGCAACAACATGAATGAATCTCAGAATTGTTATGTCAAGTGAAATAAGGCAGACACTAAAGACAACATAATGGATTACTCAATTTATATGACATTCCTGAAAAGCAAAACTGTAGAGATAAAAATCAGATCAGCAGTTGCCAGAGGCTGAAATGGTGTCAGTCAGGGGTTAACTACAAAAGCCTACAAAGGGGGCTTTATGGTGTGATGGAGTGATGGAGATTTTACTATTTGTTGATTGTGGTGGTGGTTATATTATAGTATGCATTTGTCATTACTCCAAGAACTATACACTGAAAAAGTGTGACTTTTGCTATATGTAAATTATACCTCAATAAATCTGATATTCAAAAAGAAACTAATTTATATAGCCATGTAAATTATAATTATAAGGAAAATTATAACAATGGGGGAAAGAAGGGAAAGAGTCATAAAGGAACAGGTATAAAGGACCCATGGACAAAGTCAAAGAGGGGAAAGATGAAGGGTGGGAGGTGGGGTTGGGTGGGGCGGGGGAAAGTGGTGGTAGGAAAATGGAGACAACTGTATTCAAACAACAATTAAAAATGATAAAAAAATTTAAAAATTAATATAATTAATTAAAATTAGGAGTTGGATGAGAGGTGTGTGGAAGTGGATGTAAATTAAGTTTCCTATCATAGTAAAGAGACACTAGGTCATGTCAAAAGTTCATAAATCAAGAAATGCAAACTGAAGTGTATAATGAAAAGTCATAGAGTAACCACTACAGGGTTTAAAACACATTAAAAATCTTCTGAATTATCAGAAGGAAAATGCATATTTAACTTTTTAAGTATTATGTAATTTAGCAAAATAGAAAATAAAACAATAACAGCAGAAATTGTAAAAGATAAGAGAACTAAGACCAAACTATTTGCATATCAATATAGGTCTGTAAATGGGATAAAGCCACCTATTAAAAGAAAAAATTCTCAGGTAGATTTAGAAAATCAAACTCAACTATTTGCTGCATGCAAGAGATACACTTAAACCAGGGTTAAATACTGGATATATATATCAGGCAATTACAGAAAAATAAAAAAAGAGCCTAATAGAGTTATTAAGATCAAACCAAGTTGAATTCACAGCACAAGAAAAAGCATTAAATAAGTTCCCTTTATAATGATAAAAGTTAATCTACATGAATATCTGTCATGGATCATTAATGTCAAAAATGGTAGCATGAAAATTGTTAAGGCAAAAACTGCATAAGATACAAAGAGGAATAGAAATACAGAAATAAGGAGGGAAGTTCACTCATTTACTCGATCCATGATAGATCAGGTAAACAGTACAAAAGTAAAGATATAAGATCAAATTCTATATCCCACAAAGTCTATATAATTTTAATCTCTTTAAAATGCATCATACCTTTTACCCTAAAAACAAAGAATATGCCATCTCTAAGGACCCAGAGAACACTCACAAAAATTTAGTTTATGCTGGACCACAAAATACTCTCAGTATATTACAAGTGAAAATAGTACAGATCATATTCTCAAATTACAATGTAAAGAAAGTTGAATTTGTTTTTTAATAGAAAAATAATCCCCAGCTACTTAAAAATTAAAACTATTTTAAAAAGTTGACTTAATGGTAATAGAAACTAAAATTAAAGGATATTTAGAAAATAATATTAATGAAAACACTGCATATTAGAATACATGTGTTATGGCTAAAAACAATGCTTTGAGGAACAATTCAGAGCCTTGACCAAGTTATCAAACAGAGAAAAAAGAAAGCAAATGAGTTTATATTTAAAGCAAAAGACAAGAAAAAGAATAAGAAAATACATCTAAGGAAAGCAGAAAAAATTAGACAAAATCATACACTAATAATTTTGAAACAAAAAATATGAAAATAAACACGAGAACTAATCACTTCAAAAATTTCAACAGCTCTCAAAGAACAATAAAATATTTAATTAAAAAAAAATTTCAACAGCTGTTGGCTCCTACTGTTTGAGAGACAGTCACGTCTTCCTTGCACAGTGCCCGCCACAACTCTCTGACATCATAGTGAAGGTCAGAGTGAATGGATTTGGCCATACTGGATGCTTGGTCACCAGTGCTGCTTCTTTGACAAGGTGGATATTGTTGGCATCAATGACCCCTTCATTGATCTCATGGTCTACATGTTCTAGTATGAGTCGATTCTACTCATGGCAAATTCAAAGGCACAGTCAAGGCTGAGAATGGGAAGCTTATTCTCAATGGGAAGTCCATCTCCATCTTCCAGGAGGGAGATCCCACCAACAATGAATGGAGTGATGCTGGTGTTGAATATGTTGTGAAGTCCACTTGTGCCTTCACTACCTTGGAGAAGGCTGGGGCTCACTTAAAGAGCAGAGCCCAGAAGGTCATCATCTCTGTCTCTTCTGCAGATACCCTTGTGTTTGTGATGGGTGTGAAACATGACAAGTATAGCAACTCCCTCAAAATTGTCAGCAATGTCTCCTGCACCACCAAGTGCTTGACCCCTGGCCAAAGTCATCCATGATAACTTTGGCATGTGGAGGGACTCATGACCCAAAAGACCATGGGACAGTCCCTGTGGGAAGCTGTGGAGTGATGGACAAGGGGCTTCCCAGAGCATCATCCTTGTTTCTACTGACACTGCCCATGCTGTGGACAAGGTCATCCCAGAGCTTAATGGGAAGTTCATTGGCAGGGCTTTCCATGTCTCTCCCTCCAATGTGTCAGTTGTGGACCTGACCTGCTGCCTGGAGAAAGCTGACAAATATGATGACATTAAAAAGGTAGTGAAGCAGGCAGCAGAAGGCCCCATCAAGTGCATCCTGGGCTTTACTGAGGACCAGGTTGTCTCCTGCTACTTTATCAGTGACACCCACTACTCCACCTTCTATGCCGGGGCTGACATTGCCCTCAATGACCACTTTATCAAGCTTGTTTTATGGTACGACAATGAATTTGGCTACAGCAACGGGGTGGTGGACTTTACAGTCTACATGATCTCCAAGGAATAAGAGTCCCCTGAAACATCAGCCCCAGCAAGAGGAAGAGAGGCCTTCAGCTTCTGGGGAATATGAGTATGGAAATCATAAACATAGACTGAATCTTGTGGTATAAAATTGGAAGTGGAGCTTTTTGAAGTTAGGGAGACACACATATGTATAAAGATTTGTCTATATAGTTCTTGCTGTTCCCACTGAGAGGGTCTGGGAACAGTGACACCTCAATTACCACCAGCACATTTTGCACCCAAATCCTGGTTCCCAAAGAGCACTCTCCAGTAAAAAGAACAGGACTTCTGGGAGAAATGGCTTCCTCCAGGAGTGTGCAGGGAAGGTACAAGATGAGTCTAGAATACACTGTTACACCAGAAAGTGAGAAAATGCTCAGAGAGTAATGGGATGTGTCAAAGGACAGAGAGGGCAGCCAGTGGGGCCTTCTGATACTCAAATATGGTAGAATTCGAGGAGCAAAGTAAATAGACAGTGACAAGAGTACAAGCTACTGAAGGAAATAGGAATCCCTGAGTCCACACTGGCAAAAATGAGTAAATAAATAAATAAGGAGGAGAGAAAGAGCTTTCTTATCATAGAAAGTTTTAAAAAATGTAGATGAAATGAAGGACTGAGAAAATCATTTGGCAATAGAGTAATAATTCAGAGAAGAAATATCTGTGGGTGCTGAAACCAGTAGAATAAAATAATGAAAAAAGAATATTTACATACTCTCAAGGGTATCTCTCACAGAATACTAATTACAAAGGGAACAAAAAGTAACATTGCAATCAAAATATCTAGCAAATACCTCTTAATTACTCAAATTAAGATCATGAATAAAGGGACAAGTGAACTTCATGTAACACCAGACAGTATGCAGTGAGGAAAACACAGCAGCTTTTCTGCGATATTCCTGCAAAAGATGCACAACCTGGGTCCTGCCTGAAAAAACATTGGACAAACCCAGGCTGGGGCATGTTCTGAGACAGGAATGACCTATATTCTTAGAAATGTCAACAACACGGAACTCAAAGGTAAACAGAAAAAGTGTTCCAGATTAAGGAAGACTAGAAAAATGTGACAACTGCTAGCAACACGTAATCCTGGAACAGACCCTCTTGCTGAAAAACACATTGTCTGAACTTGTTTAAGTTGACTTGGTTGAGGGTTAGCAACCAGATTCATTTATTGTAAAAGCAGTTGTATTTTTCCCTTAGCAATTAGCAATAACAGAGTATTTAGGCACTATAAGATAGTCCCTCTCCGCAACTACCTTTCACCTAATGGTTTTAACCTTTAGCATCCATAGATCATCCTGGCAAAAATCAATTATTTCATTGAGAATTACGAGATGATGGTTTTTTAATTCTCTCATTTCTTGTACATTATTAGCTCACATTCTTCTATAAAGAAGAGCTTTCCCTTATCATCTTCTAAAAAAGACATGGTAAGTGATTATTCTTTCCCTTTAATTACAGATATTCAGAGTGAGCATTTGAAGTAAAAGTCACCTTCAGTGTGACAGATGAGGCGTGTGCTCTCTCTTCTCTCTCTCAGTATGAATTTATGAGTAGAATCAGTTACATCTGATACTCTGTTTAATGCTAAATTGTCTCATATTTGGCCTGTGGAAGACTCTTCAATCTGGTTCTTACATACTTTTGTCACATGCCCAGTGGTCTTTGAGTACTTCCTTGTTTTCTGCGACTACAAGACATCCCAGACTCACTTTGTACTTTTCCTGTCAACGTGCCTGACATGGGCACCTCCAATTTTTCAAGGTATTTGATAACCAAGATGATGATGTTAAGTATAACTGATGCTACTGGAGTGTCATTGATTCTAAATTATTTCAGTGGGTAAGGTTTAATATAAAACCAAAAGTTTTATACTGATATGTTTAATTCAGATTTAAATACCAGAGGGTTCTTTCCCCCTTAACTTCCCTAATTTTCTATTTTTATCTCTATCACTTACATTTAAAAAGTTGATTCCTAATAACATTAACAAATTATTTTACTTTACCCTAGTATACATAAGTTTTGAAATGATAATAAAATATTACTATTAAGAGTACACTACTGAGTTGAATTTAAATTTTCTTTGCAGTTCTATTTGTCTTTAGAATATCCCACCAAGAATGTCCTCAGGGAAATGGGAATCAAAAGTACAATGAAACACCACTTCATATCCACTAGAATGACTGTAATCAAAAAGACAAGTAACAAATATTAACTAAGATATGGAAAAATTTAAACACTCATATATTGCTGGTAGAAATGTTAAATGTTTCAGCCTCTGGAAAACAGTCTCACAGTTTTGAAAATGTTTAATGTACATTTACCAAATGATTTAGCAATTCTACTCCTAGATATATACCCAAGAGAAAAAAAATATGCACACACAAACTTGTACATAGCATTATTTATAATAGCCAAAAAATAGAAACAATCCACTGAACAGTGAATACAATCCACTGAACAGTGAATAAATAAATGTATGACAAGGAAACATTTAATAATGTTAATTAGTGTTATTATAATTTTTCAGCAATGAAAAGGAGTGAAGTGTCATTACACGCTACAACTCAGATGAACCTTAAAAACACGCTAAATGAATGAAATCAGTCACAAAAGACCATCCATATTGAATGGTTCTATTTATGTGAAATGTCCAATATAGGCAAACTTATAAAGTCAAAGAGTAGGTCAGTAGTTGCCATTGGAAGGGCTGAGGAGCAAAAGAATGGGCAGTAACTGCAAATGGGTACAGAGATCTTTTTAGGGTAAATGTTCTAAATTTAGATTGTGATGGAATTATATATCAGTATGGATTTTTTTAATGAAAGAGAACTTTCCAAACCTGATAAAAAGATATCTACAGAACCTGAGATAACTTTATTTAATAGGAAAAGACAAACTGCTTTTCCCTATGATCAGGAAAAAAAAAGATGTCTGTTCAACCACTTCTTTTCAATATTATACTGGAGGTCCTAGCCAGTGTCATAAGACAAGCAAGCAAACAAACTAAACTAAAATAAAATGAAAAAAAATATTGAAAGGCAACAAGTAAAAGGACATGATCCTAAAAATTTTACAAAGGAGTTACTGAAACTAACATGAATTTCACAAGGTTGCTAAATGCAAAGCAAATATATAAAAATCAAATATTTCAACATATAATCAATAGTAATTGGAAAACATAATTACAAGAACAATTCCATTTAAATAGAATCCAAAACCATGACATACCTAGAGATACATTTTATAAAAATACATGTAAGATCTGTGCATTGAAAAAATGTCAAAAGAAAGTAAAGATATCTAGATGAATGGAGAGATAGACCATGTTTCTGGAATGACTCACTGTCGTTAGGATGTCATTTCTACTCAAATCAATCTATAGATTCAATGCAATTTGACTCAAAATACCAGCAAGCTTTCTGTGTTGAAATTGCAAAGATCTAGAATAGAAAAAATAATTTTTGAAAAACCATTCTTCTTTGAAGAATAGAGTTGGAGAACTTACGTATCTGATCTCAAGACTTATCATAAAGTTGAAGTAATTAAGTTCTATAAAGCAAAGGACAGTGTGGTGTTGGAAAGGAAGAAAGGTCTAAAAAATGGCACAGAACAGATAATCTAAAAATAGACCCACATGTTTAGGGTGAGTTAATTTTTAACAAAAGTGCCAAGGTAACCAAAAGTGAAAAAGCATAGTCTTTTCAACAAATGGTGCTGGAACCACTTGATATCCATGTAAAGAAAAATCTATCTTGATATTTCTTTACACATACACATGCACATAGGAGAAAATCTTGCAACAGTGTGGTAAGCAAAAAGATTTCTTGGCTAGGACACAAAAATCATAAAACATAAGAGAAAAACTTGATAAACTGAACTTTATCAAAATTGAAATTTTACTCTTCAAAAATGCTATTAAGAAATAAAAAGTCAAAATTGGGAGAAAATATTTCTTGAATCTCAAATACACAAAGAAATCTTATGGCTCAATACTAAAAATGTAATCTATTTTTTAAAAGATGGACGGAAGATTTGAACAGCTATTTACAAAAGCAGGAATTTAAATAAGCATTAAGCACGTGAATAGATGATCAACATCATCAGTTCCAAGGAAAACAAAATGAGAACCACAATGAGATTGTATAGCACACCCATATTAAAATGGTTAAAATTAAAGATTGAAAATACTGTGTGTTAGCATGTAATTCTCATATTTTTCCAGTGGAAATGCAAAAAGCTACAGAGCCACTTTACAAGCAGTTGAACAATTTCTTACAGAGTTAAACATACACTTACCATATGACCCAACTATTTTATACTTCTAGATATTTCTTAGCACTGAGTTACATCAACTTTGGGTAGAAGAAGTGACCCAAGTTTGAAATACATATGACTCAGAGGTAATGGCAAATGGCCTAGCTTTTTGGCCAGAGGCCAGAAAATAGTCAGTGTTCAGCACCTGGAAAGCAAGACATTGGAAGATTAAGTACAATAAGGTCTAAAATAGAGGTATGTGGATAGACATATGGAAGTAGGTGCAAAGTATGAAGATCTATGTCTCACATGTCAGCACCCACTAGACAGCATCTACCAGAGAAGAGACACTAACCAACCAAGTAGACAAAATGATTTGTACAGCTCACATCAGCAACCTGTCATTTAGTATATGAGCCATTCAATTCTAGAAGGACCAGAGATTTGTCCTACCAAGAATAAACAAATACCCCAGATCCAGGTTTGCCTTTCCTGCCTGTAGGACTCCAGCCAGAACCACCATATAAGGGCTAACAGAGGTCCACCTACATAGGATCCCACACAGACCATGGAATCCGCTTCACAGCAGAGAATTTATCAGTCTTCTAAGGCTATATCCGCTATTTGTATCACATCTTGCATTACGCACAAACAGCTGGCTTACTGGAGGATTTTCTGCACAATTGTCTTTCAAGTTCATTCCTGACCTCTTGGTTTGTAACCCCAAATTGGGCTGATCTACGTATAAGTCAAGTTTAGATGATTTCTTCTTTCACCAGCTGGTTGTAATGCATTCCATATGGCCGCAGGTGTCAGCTAAGGTGCTTCTCCAGACATGTGGTCTGGGCTTTCTGTTCTCACAGCTTGCTTGTGAGCTCTGGCCCCATTTGTGCTCAAGCCCAGATGTATCACTGCTGTCACATGTTGGCTGGCTACTGGGCCTGCCTGACCTTCTGACTTGGTGGACTGGCGAAACTCAAACCCGCAAGCATGGGCTCCTGGTCAGACACTCCATCGGTATCGGGCTCAATTTTACCTTTATTTTCAATTATTTCTATTTTTTCATAAAGCCGTTGTATCATGCAACCTCCTGTTTCTGTTTGTGCGCAGTCCTGAAACAACATGCACAAAGCGAAAGTTAGACAAAAGACATCCTTTTTAAAGGGTGCTGGTTCTCAGAAACCAAAAAAGATAAAAATCCAAATTTTACTTCATGTTCGAATCATAATCTTGTGCCTTCTTCTTCTTGATTATTGTTCTTGAAATTGAAAATAAAGGTTAAGCTCAACTATGCCCCAAGATTTTTACTGTTTTGCTTTATGGTTTGTATTTCCATCTCCATTTTCTTAAGCATATGAAAGTCCTCATGATTAATATTAACACTTCTACTTTTCATTAAAATGGTGGCAAAGATCAAAATAAAATAGTCAACTAATTGTCCAATTCAACTAATAGACAAAAGCACCCAGCATTCTCCATGTACGTATCAGTGAATGTACAAAAATCTCAATTCAATATAAGGGTTTAGACATTTAGACATTGTATAGACATTTGTATATACAAGTAAATATTGTCCAAAAAGTCAAACACAACAATCTAATACAACCTATATTAAATTTAATTTAAAATTTTAATGGAGTACAGCCCTAACAAAAATGGCATTGGATGGGCCATGTGGAACCTACACAGGAAAAGACATTGTAGACTTGTAGAAAGGAACGCATGAGTATGGAGAACTGAACAGATGCTTTAAAGGCAGAAGGTATTGGTTGCAATTTGAGGTTCGTTCATGATAAAATTAACAACCTTGATGCATGTAAAAAATCTGAATTTCCACAGAGTTGAAGATGTTTTGTGCCTCTTGTCATCTTTTTGTTCACTAGTGTGCCTCTGTTTCTGTTGCCATAAATAACTCTGCTTCCAAGTATTTCACATTGAAACTTCCCAGGAGAGGGTTGGTTGGGTTCATCAGTCTATTCTAGTGATTTTTAACTGGTGTGCTGTGAGAATTTTTTTTTATAACATGCAACACATGACTATGTAGTCAGGGGCACTGACCACGTTTCCCTAAGATTGTCAAATAAAAAATGACAGCAGCCAACACAATAGCCATCCAGTGTGAATGAATCAAAATTATTTTTAAAAATCGTATATAAATTTCAAATAGATTATTCAAGTGTTATCATGTTCCTGAAAAATTTATTCTGTACCTCAAATTTCAAAAGTTTGATAATGTAGGTTAATTCTGGTACTTTGTCAATTACCCAAATGACTTAAGCCACAAGTTTTCATATTTCAGGTTTTAAAAGTACAATCTCCCTCTCCCCCTTACAGTTTGCTCCTTTCTACATTTCTGTGTTAGTAAAAATGTTCTCCAAAATATCAGCATTTTGCACCTGGTTAGAGGAGGTATAACTTACATCTTCCTCTCAGTTATAGCCCAAGCCATAACTAAAAACACAGTTCTGCAGTTTGAGACCGAAAAGAGATTTTCAGGTTGTACTAATGTTAATGATGTTTCTTAAAATGATTTAGAAGGACAGGCACACTCTTTTACAGCTTTTTAAGCCTGATAAAGATAACAATAAGCGTTAGAACTTTTGAGAATGTTTGTAGCTATTATCTTGGGTTCTCCATATCGAAACACAAGAGATAAGGAGGGTAGGTATTATAATCTTACACAAGGATGAGGAAACAGGGATACTAAATGTTTGGTTAACTTCAACAAGGTTCAGATAAGCTGTTGGTAAGGGCGAGGACCTCAGTCTCCTGGCCTGGTGTTCTTTGTCCTTCACCATTGTGAGACCAAGTTGTGTGTAGTCTACGATTTGGAAGCTGTGAGTCCTTGAAGGCAGGGGTCATATCTTCCAATGTAATAGCTTAAAATGGTGTGATACACACGGAATACCCCCAAACCACATTAGTGTATGATCGTTTAAAATGTTTCTAATAGGCCCCAAATATGTTTTTAAAAAGTCTTTGAATAAGAAATGATACTTGAAACACATCAGTGTTGAGAGAGACTGGTTTTCATTTTTTTTAAGTGAAAAAATTCTCCCAAGATCAGTTTCTTTCTTCATATCTCAATCTAATACTTTCTTTAAAAAAACAGAAAAGCAATTTTAAAAATGAAACAAGTCTTTTAAAATTTCTAACTAATTCAGGCAGCACTGTACCCCACTTTGTCCCACAAATGCTGCTCGACTAATGAAGATGGTAGTGAATGGGAGTATTTTCGAAGTTATATTAAAGAACTGTGCAACACAGTTTACTGTGTTCACAAGTTAGAGCCTATGTGTTCTATTTGGAACATAAAGTTGAAGTTTTCTTTTGATATATTTAAATATAAAGCATTTTACTTTTATACCCATTAAACACTGGAGAAGTAGAATAATTTTCTACCACCATTTCCTTTTAAGGAATAAGTTTGTGATGAATTGGTATATAAGACCTCCCTATTCCTGTACCATCATACTTTTAACTCAGGACAGAGACTTCTGGCTGACCTGTGAGTGAGATGACCTTTATTTCTAGCTAACGGCATGGGAGCTTAGGAATCCCATAATTATACCCTGTGGACCAGCTCCAAAACGAGCTTCCAAGGAGGTCACTGGGGAGTCATTCCAGTGACAGGCTAGCTGGAACCAGTGCTTCCTTATACAACAGCTGAATCTTCTCGTTGCTCTTAGAGGCTTATTGGCGGGTGCCAATCTGATGTTTAGTCTCCAGATTCTTCAATATTTACTGCTGAGATGCCAGTATTTAAATTGTATTTCCAAAAGCCCACAGCACTCATCTGGTGAAATCCAAAATTATTTTCATCTTAAATCTAGTCCGTGTGTCTTTCTAGGCAGAGTCCCTCACCCTATCTTCACCAGGTGGAGACTGCTCGCCCTTCCTCCCCACGGTCGCCATTAAAGCCCCTGTGGAAATTTTTTAATGTGTTTTGGGTTTAGACTGTCAAAGCATATTCCTCAGATCACAAATCATTCTTCTTTCCATCTCCTGCACAATTCCTAGAGCTCAGAACAAGCTGCATTTTGAGCTGAGAATTTTTGAATTAACATTGATTTTTAATATGGTCTTAGGATACTGATAACCAAGAAGAAATTCATTTGTGAGGGTTATCAACAATGTCAGACAATATTGTTTCTTGAAAAAGGCTAATGATAGCATATTTGATGTGAATCTGATTCATAAAATTCTGAACTTATTGCCATGTGTATAGTAGCTTTACTTGAACATTAATATTCTGGGTTGAACAAATGAAATCTAAGGAATACATCCTGGATAACTTAACCAATGGCTGTGGTTCAATTGCAGACATACAAAACAGATCAATAAATGAATGAGCAAATAATTATATAATTAAAAGAAGTCACTTACCCCCACTACCCACTGAGTCCATAATATACTATGATGAGCATTTATATAATAGTACAGTTAAACTTTAAGATATGATTAACAATAGTGCCTGAAGTGGGCATTGGTCATCTCTGTCTGTTTGGTATTCATCCCTCCTTCCTATCTGCCTTATTTTTCTAAGAATACTTCCTATGATCAAGATCCCTTCCCCCTTTCCATCACAGCCAGCGGACAGGCATGTGGCTAGCCTCTCCTTGGACTTTGAATGCAGAATCGGTATACAATTATTTTAAGAGGGTATCTGAAGAGCAGAAGCATGTCAGCCAGATCACTCCTTCAACGTGACCTTAATTGTGGCTTCTGTTGCCTAGTTCTCAGATGGCTCTTGCCCACCTTTCAAGCTTGTTTCTTGAATTTCCCATTAACTCTCTTCACCCTGATAATGCTTCTAACCCCACCCCTTCTTCCTCTTCCACCTCCTCCTTCTTTTCAAAGAACTGTGTTGTTTTCGGTTGCTTATAATAAAGAACCTGGGCTTAAACTGCACTGATCAGTCAGGATCCCAGGAGAAAAGAGAATTCCATCTAGATGATTAATGGGAAGAGATTTTAATGAAGTGACAATTTACAGAAGTGTGGGAAGGATTAAAGGGACCAATAAGGGATGCTGGGGAACCCAGAAATTTAGCACCATTACCACCTCTAAACCTGAAGGGGAAAGATTACAAAATGGTATTACTGGAGGCCAAGAAGGAAAACGCTGCTTAGTGCAGAACAGGGCAGCAATACTCCAGCTTTTTTTCTCTTCCCCCAAATTTTCCTCTCATTGGCCAAGCTCTTCCAGAAGGCTGTTGGCAAGGAAGAGTAGGTGAAGCAGTGTGCATGGGGTAATCCTCCCAAGGCACAGTCAGGACAGAGAAGAAGAGAATATGAATCTGACAGAAAGGGTGTCAGAAAACAAACAGAATAAGCAGCCCAGGAATAATGGAGAAGCTTGATCTCTTTAAATTTTTCTATTTCACCTAATAATTAACCATGGAAATACAATCCCCTAACATTGTTATCCACATTTCTCATTACTATTTATAATTTATATTTTATTTTATGACAACCAATTTTTAAAATCTTGTTTTCATATTTCTTTTCCATTCTAAACCTGTATTTTTAGATCATGTTGTATGAAATTATATAAATTTTATAAAATAATTCTGAAAATATAAAATAGGTAGACTGTATATAATGTAACACCATTTTTAAAGAAAAAATTAAATTACTAACACTGACTTATCTCAGTTGATTTTTAATAAAGCTAAATTTATATGGTGTAGACAAGTGATGAAGTCTTATATATATCAAAAAGAAAGCAGTAATTACAATATTAATATTTGTGGTAAAATACACATTGAATGGGACAATTACATAATAACACAAAGACATTTTATATTAATGAAAAAATTAATAGTTACGAAACTATATGTTTCAAGTAAAATATATAAAGTAAAAAGGTAAATAAACAACACAATAAAGGTAGATGACCTAAATATCTGTCTTCTTCATATATTAATCAAAAAATTATGAAACTGACATGATAAATAATGTAATTAAGTTGATTTAGTAACTATGAATTGAACTCAGTACTCAACAAGAATGTATTTTCTATTTTAAAAACCCATGGAAACTTTATAAGAGTGTTCATGCATTAAGTTCTAAAGAAAATCTCAGTGCCCTGGCCCATGCAGCTCAGTTTGGTTGGGCATCGTCCCACAAAGCAACAGGTTGCTGGTTTGATTTCCAGTTGGGTCACATGCCTGGGTTGTGGGTTCAGCCCTCGGGGAACATACGAAAGGCAAGTGATTGATGTTTCTCTGTCCCTCTCTCCCTCCTTACTCTCTAAATAAATAAATAAATAAAAATAGAAAAATTTTTTAAAAAGAGAAAACCCCAGTGAAATCCAACAAAATAGGAATCATGCAATACAGTTTTTGACCACAAATCTTTATAACTAGAAATTAGTTTCAAAAATATAAACTGAAAGACAAACATTTTGAGACAAAAAAAGAAACCATTAAGAAATAGCTCTTGGGGCAAATCTGAAATCGCAAAGTTCCAAGGAAAGAGCAATAATGAGAACATGACATAACAATATCAACTGGACATGGGCAAAGCATTTATTTATCTGAGGCACATTCAGAAAACAAGGAAAAAATGAACTATTTAATTCAAGAAATCAGGAGAGAGCAACAAAACAAATATTAGGAAAGCAGAAAGAAGGAAATAATTTTAAAAGAAATGAAAATGACCTAAAAAAAGAAAAAGAGTAAATAGACAAACTCAAGAGCAGCTTACTCTTTGAGGAAGACATACAATAAAAGCCCTGGCTGGTGTGGCTCAGTGGATTGAGTGCTGGCCAGCAAACCAAAAGCTCTCCAGTTCGATTCCCAGTCGGGGCACATGCCTGGGTTGGGGGGCATTTTCCCGGTAGGGGGCACGTGGGAGGAAACCACACACTGATGTTTCTCTCCCTCTCTTTCTCCCTCCCTTGCCCCCTGTTTTAAAATAAACAAAATCTTTGAAAAGAAAAAAGAAAAACTACATTAAAATAGACACCCCATTATTTGGTATAATAAATAAAAAACAGACAAAACACAAATAATAATAAGAGCATATATACAAATCAAAACAAGGTATTTTTAAATCTCAAATAAATAAATTACTTTCTAGAAAATTACAAATGACCAACATTGACTCAGGAAGAGACAAACGACCTGAAATGGCCACTAACATTAAGGATATATGAAAAGCTATCAAAACCTTATCTACAAGAAAAGCATAGGGTCCAGACAGTCACATGAGCAAGTTTTTTGAGCCTTGAGAAACATACAATTTCTATGCTATCTGAACCACTTTTGAGCATAAATAATATGGACATTTTCCAAGTCCAAATTCTGAAATCTAAACTTTACAATTGGACTGGGGAATGGATGGATGGACGGATGGACTGAAGGATAGACAGGTGGGTGGATGAATAGGTAGCTCTCATTCTTTAATACAGATGCAAAAATTATGCATAATCAGACCACTTCTTATCACTTCTGCAGTAACCATCTGTCTCTTTGATTATTGAATAATCTCCTAACTGGTCTCTTTGCTTCTGCCTTGCACTCTGTGGCTCATTCTTCACACAGCTACCACAGAAATCTTTTTAAAACATAAATTACTGCATGTCTTTCTTCTGCTCATATCTCTGCAATAACTTGTTGTTGTTGTGGAATAAAAACCAAGGATCTTAACTCATCTGTGTTTGCATGATCTGCCCCCATACATGTATCCACACCTCTCTGACCCTTTCTTCTGATACTCTCCTTACTTGCTCAATTCCAGCCACCCTGGCCTCTGTATAGTTCCGCAGATATGACAGGCACATGGCCATCTCGGGATCTTTGCACTTACTAGTCCCTCTTCCTGGAAGTTCTTACTCAACATTAAATTCTTACTCTCTGACCTCCTTCAGATGTCTATTCAAATGTCACCTTCTTGGTAGGTCTTCAAAGAACCCTACTACAGACATATTTATCTTCACCTGCTTTATTTTTCTCCATAGCACTTAATCACCACCTGACACATCACATATTTTATTCATATTTTTAATTTATTATCTATCTGCTCCCCATTAAAATATAAGCTCCAGAAGGGCAAAGTTGACACCTTGTTTATTCTTGTACCTCCAACACTGAGCACAGTGCCTGGCACATCATAGGTTTTCCATAAAAATTGAGCAAAAGTTGAAAAAAATTCAGGAAATAAAAAGAATGAGCAATCTCCACAGAAATTAACAATTTGCTAAAAAAGAAAAGAAAAAATACAGATATCCAATAAACATATGAAAAAAATTAAACTCTGTAGTAATATTTCAGATGTAAAATCAACAATGAGATTGCATCTATCACCTATTAAATTACAAAAAAAAATAATAACAAGCAGTGCTGGGAAAAATGAGGAGCAAAGCATATCATCAAACATTGCTGCTTGCGCTTAAATTGACAACCAGTCCAGAGGACAGTTTGGCAAAATGCATGAAGAACCTTTTAAAGGTTTCCTTGCTTCTTTTGTCTCAACTTCTTGATACTTGTCCTAAGGAAGTTAGTTAAAAATATTCACAAAGATTTGGCTAAACAAACAGTTATCACTGCCAACTTTTAATAACATCAAGAATACAGAGATAAACATCAGCACATGTGTCCCCCCCTTGTCCTGCCAGTGTGGGAGAACTCTGTCTCTGTCACCTGGCGCTGGTCCTGAGAGTCACAGAATCTGCAGAGCGGGTAGAAACAGAGCTGGAGGAGGAAACGTGGTGATTTCAAACAGGAAAAAGAAGACTGGCTGATTTGTCTTTTTTGTGATGTTTTTAATCTTCTAATTTATCTACAATACACTGGATTTTGGTTAACAACAACAAAATCACTTTTTCAAAGAAGAAAATTAAAGGCACCACTATAGTGAAAAAAAAATGGAACAGAAAGTTGCTGGTGAATGTAATGCAGTATTTTCAACTTAGGAATTAACCTAGAATTCAGATTACAAGAATGTTTTTAAAAATGGGGCTTTTGGTTCAAAATGGTGACTGAGCATGTGTTTTTTACAACTCACTCTCCTGAGGTGAAGTTACAATAAGAATGTTTTTTTTTTAGTTAAATATAATCCCTCAAGAAGGAAGAGGAAAAGCAGAAAGAGAAGATTTTAGCCTGCAACAAAATGCTACACATTTCTAGAAGATGGGAAGATCATGGAAAGGTGTGTATTGGTGAAGACAGAAAAAGGAAGCCCCACCTCAGAACACACATGGATGGAAGTGTGCCCAAGGAGCCCAGGAGAGGTTCAACCAGACAGGACTGAGGGTGGAGGATGAGGAATGTGATGAAAGTCGGGGAATCTTTTTTTTTTTATTTTAATTTTCATTGCAACTTTCTTTTTTTTTTAAATTTTATTATATATATTTAAAGATTTTATTTATTTATTTTTAGAGAGGGAAGGGAGGGAGAAAGAGAGAGAGAGAGAGAGAGAGAGAAACCTCAATGTGCAGTTGATGGGGGCGGTGGCCTACAACGCAGGCATGTGCCCTGACTGGGAATTGAACCTGCGATGCTTTGGTTTGCAGCCCATGCTCAATTCACGGAGCTACGCCAGCCAGGGCTTGGGAAATCATTTTTAAATGAATATGCTTAACAATTAATCCATCCCACATCTTTCCCCCCTTGTGGAAGAGCTTGCAGTCAGGCACTTAATGCAAAGCAAAGTAATTTGAGGATTCTTCTCTAAAGAAATCGGGCTGATTACCTAGGAAGAACTAGAGTGTCATTTACAAAGAATGATTATCAGACTGGTATCAGAATTCTCAGAAGCAACTCAAAGATTGAAAGATTGTTTTACTATTTTAAGAGAATTTTTTCTCATAAAGATGAGAGAGAGAGATGTACATGGGTGGACCCCAAAACCTGACATTTATTTATGAAAAATTGTGTATCTATTTTCACATGTTTAAATTTCAGTCACCTTCAAAGTACTCTCCATTTGATGCAATACACCTATAGAGACATTTTTTCCACTGCTCAAAATAGTTTTTGAACTTGTCGATTTTGATGCCTTTTAGTGCTTCTGCCATTTTTTTGCTTCACTTCTTCCACATTGGCAAAACGTTTCTTTTTGAAGACTTGAGATCAGGTTAATAAAGAGGGTGGGGCATAAAAATCACCCTGTTTTTTGTCAAAAACTGCTGAACACTCAGAGCAGCATGGGCAGGTATGCTTATAAATCACCAATCATGAAATGGGTAAATGAGTTGAAAAAAGTCTTCAAAAAATGTCACTGAACTGGAATGCATCTTCTCACAACAACACCAGCTAGTAAACTGTTACAGATGGGTTCCTAGAACACTCACCTAGCTGGGGAAGCCTGTACTACAAGGCCTGCCCGGCAGAAGAGAATTCTGGTTTTTTGGCACATGTAATTGTGGGGAAAGGCAAGTCCGAAATTAGTAGGGCAGGCCGGCAAGCTGGATAAATCAGGCAGGAATTGATGCTGCAGCTTTAAAGCAAAATTTCTGTTTTTCCTCTTAAGATCGTTCACTGATTGGATGAGGCCTACCCACATTATCAAGGGTAATCTCCTTTACTTAAAGTCAACCAACTGTAAATGTTAAGGACATCTACAAAATACCTACCAAATGCCTTCACAGCAATACATAGATTAGTTTTTGATTAAATAACTGGATACTATATTCTAGCCAAGCTGACAAAACTAAGAAGCACAGGGGTCTTCTTTAGCTTCCTCTGCCATCTTTTTTTTCATTGAGGTAAAATACATGTAACATAAAGCTTACCACAGCAATATTTGAGGGTAAAAATTTCTCCACATTTTTGCCAACACCTGTTATTTTCCACTCCATTCCCAATGACATCTTAGTGGTTGTAAAGTGGTATCTCATTGTAGTTTTGATTTTGATCTTCATTTCCTTAATGATTGATGACATTGGTCATCTTTTTATGTGGTTTTGTTTTTGGCCGCTAATATATCATCTTTGGAAAAATGACTATTCAAGTCCTTTACCCATTTTTAAATTAGATTTTTATCTTTGTTGTTGAGTATGAGAGCTCTTCATATATTCTGAGTACTACATCTTTATCATACATCTGTGTGTGTGTGTGTGTGTGTACTTTGCAAATATTTTTCCCATTTTGTGAATTGTCTTTTCATTCTCTTAATGGTGTTCAATGCATAAAAGTTTTTAATTTTAATGAAATAGAATTTATCTATTTTTCTTTCATTACTTGCGACTTTGATGTGATATCTAAGAAAATCACCGCCAAATCTGAGGTTATAAAGATTTACCCCTAAGCTTTCTTCTAAGACTTTTATAGTTTTAGCTCTTAATTCACGTCTTTATTTTGAGTTCATTTTTGTATATAAAGTGAGGTAAGAGTCCAACTTCATTCTTTTGCAAATGGATATCTACTTGTCCCGCACCATTTGTTGGAGAAACTGTTCTTTCTCATTGAATAGTCTGGGCACCTTTGTCAACATCAATTGACCACAGATCCGCAGATTTGTTTCTAGACTCACAGTTCCTTTCCACTGATCTATATGTCACCCCTATGCCAGTATCACATGGTTTTGATGCTTCTAGTTTGTAATAAATTTTTAAACTAAGGAGTGGGAAATCTTCAATTTTGGTTTTTCTTTTTCAATATTGTTTTGGCTATTTGGGGTGCTTTGCAATTCCGCAAGAATTTGATGGTTGGCTTTTCCATTTCCGGAAAGAAAAAAGAAGGTTATTGGTCTTTTAATAGGCATTGTATTAAATCTGTAGATTACTTCAGGTTGTATTGCCATTTTAGCAATATTAAGTTTCCAATCCAAGAATATGTTATCTCTTCCTACTCATTTAGGTCTTCTTTAATTTCTTTCAGCAATGTTTTGCAGTTTTTGGTGTGCAAGTCTTTCACCCTCTTAGTTAAATTTACTCTTAAGTATTTTATTCTTTTGGATGCTATCATAAATGCAATTGTAGTACTGATTATTTTTGTATTATACATTGCTAGTGTATGAAAATAAAACTGAATTTTGTGTGATCTTGCATCTTGCAAATTTGTTGAATTCATTTATTAGTACTAATACTTCTGAAGAATTCTTTAGGATTTTCTATGTAAAAGATAAGCTCTCCCTGACTGGGTGGGTCAATTGGCTGGAGCGTCATCCCATACACCAAAATGTTGTGGATTCAATCCCCAGTCAAGGCACATATCTAGGTTGCAGGTTTGATCCTGTTCGGGTGTGTGTAAGGAAGGCAGCCATTTGACATTTCTCTCTCGCATCAATGTTTCTCTCTCTTTCTCTCTAGAATCAATAACATATCCCTGGGTGAGGATTTAAAACAAGGTAAAAAAAAAAAGATCATGTCATCTATGAATAGTTTTACTTTCTCCCCTTTGCCTTCTGAATGCCTTTTATTTCTTCTTCTTGCCTCAATTCTCTAGCTAACACTTCCGGTACAAAGTTGAATAAAAATGTCAAAAACACACAACGTCATCTTATTCCTGATGTTAGGGAGAATGCATTCAGTTTTTCACCACTGAGTAGATGCTAGCTGTGGGATTTTCATAAATTTATCATATTGTGGAAGTTTTAAGGGAATATTTTTCAGCTTCAAATTCAATACTTAGCCAAGCTCTCAATCAGAAGTGAGAGCAGAATACATTTTCAAACTTGTAATGTCTCAGAACATTTGCACCGCATTCATCTTTCCATAAGCAGTTGCTTGAAAATGTACTACAGCAAAACAAGTTACAAAGTAATCAAAAGGAAGATGTAGGATACAAAAATAGTAGCTCCATCCAATCCAGGAGCACAATAAAAGAGATTTCTAGAATGACATCATGTCTAGACAGCAACTAGTCCAAATTTTAATACTATTAAAAGGATTCTAAGAGAGAGCTCTATGGTAAGACTTGGGAGTGGGCTAAGTATAAAGTATTGGTCCACAAATGATGAAACCAGTCAAATTAAAACCTAAGTCAGGAGCCTTAAGGAAGAATAAAATTGATTCTAAGTAATAAAGACTAAGAAAGAGACTATTTAGATAGACAGTGGGGAAAAGCAACGTTAGAAGACTGGCTGGGTTTAAAAGGTGAAGTGGTTAAGCAAGTAAAAACAAACAAGGAAACAAAAACACCCTCATACACACACTCTCACACAGAGAGCTGCCTCAGCGAGGTATTATGGAACAAACCAACCACAGAATGATTTTAAGTAATTGGTGGCATAAGAAATTGGTCACTTGAACTTAACACAACAAACTGTCCTCAGAATGGCACCAAAGTCATGAAACTGCACCATTGGAAAGCCTTTAAGTGATGAGTATTTACATATACATAATAATTTCAAAGCTGCCGATTGCTTTTCACTGTTCTTAAAAGAATTCAAAGGAAGTGTTAATTATAATTATAAAATGGAATGAAAATGTAATCCACAGCCTGATAGGAAGACAAACAAAAAAGTTTTGGATTATCTCTTGGGTAAGAATTTTTTTCCCAATCGTCTCTTAGGTTGAGTTCTTTATGTGAACCGACTCTACCAACAGGCTTTCCCAAATGTGTAGGAGGGAATAGCAGATATCCAAGGCAATGTACGGATTAGTGGCATGAAGTTGTAAAAAAGATATGATGGGAACTTTTCAAAAGCAGTGGTTTAAAAAAGGGGAATATTTTGTCATCCTTTAGGGAAGGAAGATAGAAGTGGTGATAATTAGTATAATTGAGGTGGGAGCAAAGAAAGTTCCACAAGGACAATTCGTCAGATTACTCTGAAAGTTCCACCTCTATTTAACTAGTTTCTAACTTTTGCCTGAAAACCAAAGATGACGAATCACATTCAGTTCATTTTAAGCATACATCTCTATCCATGAATGAAGTTCTTTTGTGACACCACACACTTTTTCCATCTTCTAGTTCTGTTCAATTTTATGCCATCAGGCAATTGTGCCATTATGATCACGGAAACCATTCCGTGCATCCTTGGCATTAATTTTAGTCCTCTTGGTATCTGCCACTCCTACTAGTATGAACAGGCATGATATCAGTATCACAGGGTCATTTTGTTTGGCATAGACCATAAGATACGCTCATAATGAATTATTTTTTGTGCATCTAATATAAAAAACTCAAAGCATACACTGAAAATAGTTCTTGGACATATCAAGTCCTTTTTGAAAAGCAATGCTTTGTTTTTCTGCATATTGATTCTTTCCAGTCATTTTGGACATATTACATGTGATTTCACCAGAAAAGGAGAGTGGAAAGTTAAGCAATTATCCAGTGAATGTATTTAATGAAGACAGTCAGTCTAGACCAGATAAATAATAAAACATTTTCTCAGAACCCCTTTTTGAAATTTGAATTATCAATATAATACAAGTACCTCAACTCCTGAGTTATTTGTGTATGTGCTGCCAATTACTAGGAATGAGGATATTAAATGGCAATATTTTGCCTGTTTTCAGTGAAAGAAGAAGAAATTGACCTTGTTTAAATAAATTTTAAGATGTTTGAAATAGACACTGGCAAGTTTAATTTTTTCGATGTGGTAAGTGATGTATTATAAGCTGCGGCTGAATTATAAAGATTGTTGCTCTCCCCGTGGGCATCCTTCAAGCACAACTCTTCCTAACACACTAGAAGTGGGGGAGGAAGGAGAACAGTCTTCCCCTAGAGATTTCAGCCACTTATTTTAAATGGTCTTTTACATACTTATATACTTAGACTTAAGAACCCTGGGGTTGAGAGTACATATGTGTAAAATACATAAATTAGCACCTTGAGTCAAAAGCCAAGACCTGTTTTTTAACAAGCATTGGGATACAGATAAGCAGTCCCTCCTACTCTTCCACCTGCTTACGGTGATCCCACGGGAAGGTGAAGGGAAGAATACTTCGTTTCTCACTCTCTCCAAGCCTCCTGTTCTGTCCCAGACACAGGCAGCTCACTGGAGTTATCCCAGCAGGCAGGAGAATGAGGGGGAAGCTGCTGAGAACTGGGCTTTGGTAGCTTCTTGTTTTCCAGGGCAAGGCATGGGTATGCCTGGACACTGAGATGGTATCAATTCTGAAAGACAATACAGAAACTCACTAAGACTTAGTTACCAGACAAGGCCAAGCAGATCTTCATCTGGATAGAGATCAACCACCTCTTTTTAGGACTGATTGGCAAAAACAATGTAGTTGAGAAATCTCTGCCATAATGTATGGATCTCTAAAGCAGTCTTCCTTATTTCCTGGGGCCTTTAGTCCTTCTCAGTGTGTGTGAGCATCTTCATGGACTACCCCTAGCATGACCCTTTGTAATATTTAGCCTACAGTCTCTTAATCAATGAAGTTGCTATTTCTCCCATCTCTGTTCTCACTCTGATACTCATGAGAACACCATGTACTTCAACCTCCAAAATTCTCTGCCTCGAAAACTTCCACACTAACATTTTCCTGACAGAAGAGCTTCCTATTGGACACCTTCATATCCATCGACTCCATGTGCATTTGGTTATCACTGAAACTAAAACACCTGAGCCGCCACATTTTAAGTTTTCTCTCTTACTGCCTGGTCCATCTTGGCAGCCATTTAAAATCTCTCACTTAATGGCTTCTAGAGAGAGATAGCCAAGTTGAAAGATTGGGGTTTTTTAAAATAATTTGCTGTAGATGATGAAGATGTAGGCTTTGCCCTCTTTGAATCCATCCATTTCAAAGAGTTGCATTCCAAAAGCGATTTTGTTTCCCATTTCTCTACCTTGTCCCTGTTAAAACAGAAGCAGGGATGTATGTCTCACTCCTCAATACATGTAAAATTTGTACAGAAATATCTTCTATGAAAATTATTTGTAATCTGTAGACTTAATACCAGGGAGATCTCTTGAGATGTGAATCCCATGTTTTGGGTCATGGGATTTTTTGCTTTTTTTCCAAATAAATCTGGCCTTTAAAGTTAAAGTAAGTAAATAAATAAATTTTGTCACTTAAAAAATCTCTTCTTTGTTCTCCTTACAGAATTAAAACATGCTCATGAACACCTCACTCTTTAGCTGCACACTACCCCACAGCATAGATACATCTGCAAAATGACCGTGTCAATAGTGTGTCTATCTGGAATCCCTTAAGTATTTGCTGACTTGCCAACCACTATCTTCTCTCAGTAGGTTGTGTTCTGTTTTCTCCCTTTCCTACTTCCAAGTTGATAAGTATTATTAGAGCAAGTCACAAAAACCTGTTGATGGAACCCATTTATAATTCATGCTCTCTAAGCTCTCCTGGATCCTTCTTGATTTTTGGCAATCTTTTAATGCTTTTTTTGCCAACTCATCACTTGAATCTCAACAATCACTATTCCTCACCTGTTTCACTTTCCTTAACTCCCAACTCTGACCTTCATTTTTCTCTTTCTGGGAAGACGATTTAGCATCACACTTTACTGAAAAAATTGAGATCATGTGATTTGACATATCCCTCAGAGTTCCCTGTGGTCTTGGCTCCTGTTATTCCTTAGTAAATGCAAATCTGAGCTTTCCCCCAGGGTCATGCCTTGTTACTTCCCTGGTGACCATGCATTGCTTTCCTACCTGTTCTTTCACAGAGAAGTTAAATAACTTCCCCATATTCATATAGCTTATAAGTGGCGGAGCTCTGTTTCAAACCCAAGTGGTCTGGCTGCAGACTCTTGTGCTAAACTACTATGCAAACTTGTCTCTCACTTAGACTACTTACTGTCTTCTCTCTTCTTCCCTGCTATCCCAATTTTCTGAAAGAATTATCTTTGCACTTGATTAAATCCTTACCATTCACTCTTTAATTCTTTGCAGTTTCCCTTATGACACAGCTAGTGCCCTGAAAATACTCTCTTCAGGATGCCTTCACTGAAAGCCTTTTTCTTTCATCCTTCTGAAGTTTTCTAAAGGATTCAAATCTATTGGTAAGAAGAAAGGACATGAGAAGATAATTCATATTTACTATTAGGTACAGAGTTTTTCAAATTATCTAGTCTAATTTTTATAACAATTCTACAGTATAGGTTATATTTCTTTCTCATAGCTGAGAAAAAATATTTTCACATTCACTAAAGCATTTATTTAAATCAAAACTTATTTTAAAATGAAAAATAACCTTTTAGGTCTCAATAATAAGAAACCCAGTTTTTTAAAAGAGCAAAAGATTTGAAGAGACACTTCACCAAAAAGTAATAAATGGATAATGAAAAGATGTTTAACATTATTAATCATTAGGAAACTGCAAATTAAAAAGATAGCACCTACACACACATTCAAACAGACAAAATTAAAAAGACTGACAATGCAAAATGTTGACAAAAATATGAAGTAATTATACACATTGCTGGTGAGAAAGTAAAGCCACTTTCAAAACAGTTTGATAGTTTCTTATAAAGGTAAACATACATCTACCCAACAACTGACTAATCCCATGAAGAGGTATTTACCCAAGAAAAATGAAGATGCATGTTTACAAAAAGACTTGGGCTCATGTATTTTGTCAATTGTATTCATAATTGCCCAGGAGTAGAAACAATTCAAATGTCCATTCGATTGATGAACAGATAGCATATTGTGGCGCATTCAATAAATGGACAACTACTCAACAATAAACAAGAATGAGCTAGGATACCTACAACAGCATGGATGAATCTGAAAAGCATTATGCTAAGTGAAATAAGCCAGATACAAAAGAGTGCACATATATGAAATGCTGGAAAAACCACAACTATATTGATAAGAAGCAGATCAGTACAGAGCCCAGCAATGAGAGGAGAGCACTGAGTGTAAAAGAGCATGAGGGACTCTGAGAAGTGACAGAAGTATTCTATATTGTGGCTGTGGTTGCAGCTTCACAGCTATAGACATTTATCAAAAATCATCAACAACTCCCATAAAGTTTGTGAATTTATAATGTTACTCTATATTATAATAAATATAATAAAATAATTAAAAGAATAGCCCTGGCTGGTGTGGCTCAGTTGGGGTGCCTGCCTGCTAACAGAAAGGTCGCCCGTTTGACTCCCAGGACACATGGCTGGGCTGCAGGTCAGGTCCCCAGCTGGGGGCATCTAATACATGTCTCTATCACACATTGATGTTTCTCTCCCTCTTTCTCCTTTCCTTCCCTTCTGTCTCTAAAAATAAATAAATAAAACCTCTTACAAATAATAATAAACATTTAAAATATATTTTAAATAAAACAAATAAGAAATAGAAGAGGTGAGAAAATTTGACAATAATTGGCAATTGGAAGAGCTACATTGACCTTAACTATGTTCTTTTCTAGCCCTCATTATTTCTTTTCTTCTTGTCCCTCCATATTACCCTATAGTCTTTTTCTCACGTCTCAAATTTTTATTTCTATAACAAGTGATTAGCTTTACAAATTGTCTGATAATTTGTAATGATAGAATGCGACTGTTGCATGAAGGGGAAAGGAGGCCAGCCTTATGGAATCATGCGGTGCGAAGCTTCTCATGAGTGCGTATGCAAAGCTCTGCTCCAGCGAGAGTGAACGTAACTATGTTATCGTAAGTGACGACTGCCGGGAAGGCAGAACCAAACTTGATGCCCGCTCACAGCAACTCTATTAGTCCTTGAGATTGATATATTTGCTTCTCCTTCTCCCCACGGTCCTGACTTTCTATTTCAACTTCATCATCCTTATAATACATCTCTCCTTCTTCATGAGCCACCTACATTTCTTTTAAGAAAAAAAAAATATAAATAAGGCAAGTAAAGTTATAATAATAATGATGATGTATGTGATAATGGATTATTCCTATATATGGAAAGAACTATGGTGGTTTGTAATCTACTTATAGTTCTTTTCCCAAAACACAAAAGTAATTAGTATCTCCCATTACCAGTGTGTAATGGGCTGGAATTACAGAAAAAAAATGTTCTCATTTGTGTTTTATGTATAGAAAAAGTGGCATTTCCACTGCTTTTATAAAAGCAACCTCATTTGAACCTCTAACCCAAGAAAATCTTTGTTCCTTCCCAGGAATGGTAAAGCCCTGATGTATGGAATGTTTTCTGTTTGCCCCTCCAGGTCCACTCTCCACCCTTCTCTATTATGGACTGCATCATTGGGCATCTTTTCCTCTGGCATTCATTTTGATTTGGCCAATGAGAGGCGATAGCAAGGGGGTGGGGAGAGAATAAAGTTGAGTATTTATTCCCTCAGCTTTGTTTATGTCAGTGCACACACTGAAATTCTTATTCAAAAGCCTCACTGCTGCCAGATAAAGATATTGCTCTAAAAATTACCTGGCTCTACAGATTCTGTTGTTTCCTTCCTTTTCTCCTGAAGCCCGAGGAAAGCAAAACCTATAGGGCTTCACTGTCCCTTGTTTGTTTCCCACAATCCTGCTCTAGTGAACTGAATGGCGGCCTCCCAAAATATATGTCCACAGTTTAACCCCTAATTTGGAAAAAAAATGATCTTTGCAGGTGTACCTAAGTTGAAGCTCTTCAGATGAGATCATCCTTTATTATTTGAGCCCAAAACCCAATGATGAGCATCCTTATAAAGAAAGGCAAAGGGAAATTTGTTACAGACCGAAGATACCAATGCAATGTAAAAATGGTTAAGAGATTGGATTATGCAGCCACAGAGAGTGGCCACAACTCAATGAAGCCAAGGAAGGCCAACAGCCACGGAAAGCTGAAAGATGCTAAGAAGCATTCTCCCCTAGAGTTTCCAGAGGGAGTGTAACCCTTCTGACACCTTGACTTTGACTTCTAACCCCTATATAGGTGCAAAAATAAATTTCTGTTGTTTTAAGCACCAAATTTGTGGTAATTGGCTACAGCAGCCCAGGAAACAAATGCACCTGCTCATACCTTTGTAAAAAAGACCCTTTTAAAACTCTTGCCACCAATCTGCTGCCAAGGTCTGCTGGATTTATATGGTAGTGAGTGAGTGAGTGCCTCTTCATTATAACCTCTGAACTCCAGGAGTGTTCTGGTGACATAAATACAAAGTTGGTGTTTACAGTACTTGTTCTTATTAAATAGTATTTTTTATTTATTTAATTTTATTTTTTCCATCACCATTTACTCTCCCTATACCCTCTTCCACTTCCACCTACTCCCCTCCACCCCACAATCACCACACTGTTGTCTGTGTCCATGAGTTCTTTCTCATTTTTTCTTTTGTCTCAGTCCCTCCATCCCTGCCCGCCACCCACTCCCTGTCCCCCACGCAAACACGCTGACTTTCTATTTAGCTTGAGGTATGTCTAGATGCATAAGGTATATTATAAAGTCACCAAACAGCCTTACTGTGGGTTTGTTTCTCCTGTCAGATAGTAGTAAGGTAAGGATTACAGTTTTAAAATGTTCTACAAAACAATGTCTGCACAGTGGGAGCTGGTATCTGGAAGAAGAGACTGTAAATTAGCCTCATGACTAAGAATTTTCATATCTAAATTCCAAAACTACCATCAAACTAAGAATAAAGTCACTAGATGGCCACTAGAACAAGTCCTGGGGGAGAGATTAGGCCAACAAATGGTTGTGTGAACATTGTTTATAGATGGGCAGAGCCATGACACAGTCCAGGAAAAATGAATCCAAGAAGATGCCTAGGAAAGCTCTTTGGGGACCACTTATATTTAAGGTGAAAAGGTTGAAGAACAGGCAGAAGAATATTTAAAAGTAAAGGAGGAGAACCAAGAGATTGCAGAGTTTTAAGGTACCTGAAAACATGAAGTACTTCTAAATCTGAACCTTAGAGGTTCAGAGGAATGAGCACTAATAAAAAGTCATTGATTTGGGGACGTTCTTCAAGAGAGTGTCTGGGACAAAAGCCAGATTGCAACGAGAAGGGTCTGCTGATTGCTGATAAGGGTCCACTATGTGGGGTCAACTTTCAAATACACAAACAGCAGCTATTTCAGAGCAATGGCTTTCAACGCTGGCTGCACATTTTAATCCCTGGGGAGTTTTAACTAATCCCAACAATGAGGGCCCTCCCAGAGTAAGCAAATAAGAGTTTGGGCGTGAGGAGTTCGGGCAATTTAAAAGCTCTTGGGTTAGTTATTCTAATGCACACCCAAGATTAAAAATCCCTCCTATGGAGTGGTCCATAAACTATGGTCCAGGCCAAATCCAGTATGTTGATTGTTTTGATAAATAAAGTTTATTGCAAAACAGCTATATCCTTTGTCAGCTGGGTTACAGTCAGTCACTGATTTCATGCCACAATGGCAGAGTAGTTGTGGTGGAGACTGCATGTCCACAAAGGTGAAAATATTTGGCCCTTGTAGCAAAAGTTTGCAGGCCTCAATAGGAGAGCCTTGGCACTGTTGACATTTAGATGGGATAATTTTTTTCCTCTTTTTGCTAGATGTACAATGTTTGGATTCATTAACATTGACTCAGCCAATAGCACCAAAACTCATATCCTGTGTATTATATGGAATTTAACAGGACCCTTCACCTTTACCCACTAGATTCTAGTAGCACCTTTTCCTGACCTCCAAACTCCACTTTATTGTGACCATCAGGGTGCCTGTCCACATTCATAAATGTCCCGTGGGGTACAAAAATCACCATGATTGAAAACCACTGCTATAGATAACCAAAATATATAATCTTATACATAAGTTGATTCTTGTTACTCACAGTAGTTACATTCTATAAAGTTACTGGAAACACTGAATTAGTGAATACTGTGCTATTGCTCCTAGGGGAAATACAGGGTTAGGTTCCTGCAAGCTTCTGGTCACAATAAGATCAGTACATAATCTTGTTTTATTCTGGTTAAAGACAACATATTTGATACAGATTTTTCACAAGTAGTTATATGCAGTATTTCTTTATAATAAAACACCAGTCAAGACAGGTTTAACGTTTTCCTGACCCTGAGAAATGCGACTGTAAATTTCTTTGGTTTTCAGTCACACAAGAATTCTTTATCTCAAGAATACACAAATTCAGCCACTTTTCCATTTTTTTCATAGCTTCATCATGCACTGTAGATGCTACAGTGGCAGTTTCTAGAGCAGTCTCAGGTACAGATTGGTGAATTTTCTCTTCCTTTTACTGGATATACGATATTTTGATTCATTAACATTGAACTCACAGCCAACAGCACTAGAACTCATGCCTCAACAAAGCTTATCTAATACATGTATCCATAAGGCACATCAATCTTGTGTTTAGGAACACTAGACAGCACTTTGGCACTATACTTGGAGCCATTTTAAACAGCAAAATCACCAACAAAAAGCACAAAAATGCAAAAAACATGGCAATAAATAGAATGCAAAAAACATACTTTACAGAATGAGAGCCTAAACAAGAAGGCAGAGCATGGCCCTGTTCGGCCTCAGGTGGTAAGTGAGTGACAGGAGACTCAACCTGTTGTCTGCTGTGCATGTTCACTAATGGCCACATCTGTGCCTCATGTCTTGTTAGTGGAATTACAAGCAAATTTTATTGGGTAGACTAAATGATAAAGAGGATCCGCTAGATAAGAAATCAACACTAAACTTGGTAGTTTAGTTACACCTGAGTATAAATCTCGTGTGAACAAGGACCATGACTCACTTATCAATTTCTTGACACATATTAGTGTTCCATACATGTTCACCTACTAAATTCATGAATACTACAAATGAGAAAGCATTTTAAATCTGTGTGTAGTTATTTAAAAATTTAGCAATTCTTATAAATATTATGAACATAATCGGAATATCTAGTAATTTTTACTGACTGCCCCAATAATATTCGAAGAAATGTAAAACTTGAAAACTGGTTACTCAACTGTGGAAAACTCAGATAAAACTTGGAGACTGCACCATGGGGCAAGTAGAGAGGCTGGCAAGGATACAGTTAAGGTAGTTTGCAGATTCCATTAAATGAAGAGAAGTTTGAGATGTGGATCCCCACTCATCCTGGTTGGAGTAGGTCAGGCTGGCTATGGATATTTCAGGAAAGTGATAGCTGCTTCTGTGACTCTTCATGAACCTTGACATTTAGTTAATTACAAAAGAGTGGTCAGTTTGCTAGGACAAGGGTAAATTTTCCCTCAGTATTTGCACATCATCTAGGAGTTCCTGTGCTGTCTGGAATTTCTGTGAAGAATTCCTTATTTCAATTTCCGCTAATGTCTAAGATCAGTATAATAATTGCATTTTAAAATTGGTAGTAACAGTGACATATATAGTGCTGACTACTTACTGGTACCCTTCTCAGTCATGGATACACATATGATATGAATAACATCATAATATGAATAAATGTTACTTATTTATAATAAATTTAATGCTCATACAACTTATGAATAGGAACAATTATTATCTTCCTCCTCTTATAATGAGGAAACTAAGGTACATGACAATTAAGTGAGAGAGCAAAATTTCAAATTTTAAGTTTATCTCCTGACTCCCACCGACTAAGGCATCTGCATGTATGAAAAGACTGCAGTATCACTTGACATGATCAGCAAATACATCTTCAGCTACATTTTCTGAGTCTAGAGACCTATTAACCACTCAGTAATATTTGTTGAACATGTACTTACTAAACACTGGCAAAACACAAAATTGTATTGCACTTGAGGAATGTGTAGATTTTTACCAGAACCTGATAAGAAACATGTACTGTTTTCTGCTTTATTTTCTTACCAGATTCAGACTGTTGTCTTCTTTTTCTTTTTACTAACATAACTTGTTTCAAAATTATTTATAACATAAAAAATAAATGTTTTTGTCATGGGGATTTTTATAATTCATAAAAAAAGATCAAGACAACCTGTCAAAGTGCTATTGACCATTTTTCACAAGTATAAAAACATGATCCTAGAAAGTCCAGTAGTTGCAGTAGCATGAATGAAAGAAAAAAATTGTTTCAACTAAGACATACTCTATTTTAGTACACACAAACTGAGATGATGTAAAGGCATAACATTATACAGCGGCTGTCAGAGGAACCTTGAAAACACACTCTGGCCCATAACAAAATTAATCATCGGCAGAAGGGCTGAATCTGATAGAGAATTCTTATCTAGCACTTGTGTCTACATATCAACCTCAGTGCCAGAAAAGAAAGAAAACAGATAAAAGAAGACTGGATCAGGGGGGAGTGCTTGCTATTGTTTACATTCCTCAAAATAGAAATTTTCAAAGAAAAGCAAAATAAGGAAAGCAGGTCTGCGAGAGGGTTGATATTAGAGGGAAATAATCTATCTATTTTTGTAGAATTGATGTATAAAGTAAACTAGCCAAAACTATAGCAATAATACATGATGCTTTAAGAAAGCATGACCTGACCTATTAAGAAAAATGCCCACATGGTGTCCAGCAAGCAGGTTGGGTGTGTGGAAAACAGAAAAATAGGGATGTTGACCAGGCCACTTCTGTCCTTGACTAATCTTTGTCTTTTTAAGTCTCAAAATTTTCAGCTTCCTGATATTTAAAACAACCTAATAAAAGTTGATGGGAGGCAATTAGCAAAATAGCAGCAGAATGGTAAACAGCAATTTGCCCCATCATTGAACAAAAATAAAACCATATTTTGTGTGTGGAAGGAGGTAGAGTGATTTTCATTATCATGTATCTTAAATATAGCCTTGCTCAAATATAATCTTGTTCAAATATAATCTAATTCACTAAAAAAGAATAAAATACTTTTGGGGGTTGAGTGAAGGGTGCAACATTATCTACTACCTTAAATATAACCATATATTCCCAGCCAATTATCTTAAAATATTTAAGATATGTATTTACACTTATAAAATTCGGAACTTTTAGGAAATATTTGCTATTGCACATCTTCATATCAATACTAGAATATTTAAAGTTACAGACAATATAAAGGACATTTTGTTTTCTATTTTCCACCTTTTCCTTAATTTTAAATTCATGAAAAATGTCTCATATTTTGTAAGAGGCACCTAAAATTGTAAGAAGTACATGGAAGCTCTCTGTTAATTGTATGAAAATTAAATTGGAATTGTGGGTAGAATTTGCACTGGGGTTATTGGGGAAATGAGGAGTACTCCCAGTCCCATGATCCTGTTAAAAATAGGACAGAGTCTCATCTGTCTGGGCTGGTTGGGTGTGGTCCTGACTGGAGGCAGGAAGATGGACTAGAATAGATGACCACACACTGGCCATGACATCCTAAGGACGCTAAGCTTCTAGAAACACATGGAATCAGGGCTGTGGGAGTAAATGACAGAAAAACTCTTCCCACTTTCATTGACCAGCCAGGGCCTGAGAAATAAACACAACCTTCACTCCTGTAGATTCCTGTAATTGAAAAACACCTAGAATACACGGGTGGTTTCATTCGACCCAATCGGTATGTCAGCCATAGTGTGCTGGGAAGGGGTCTCAGAAATTACCCAGCTTTGGGCAGAACTTCACAAAAGTGTGTAAGCCTTCATTTTAAGAAATAAAATTTCCTGGGCACTCAGAGAAGCATACTATTTAGAGGAATTCTATATGAATCCTTTTGATAAGGAAATATTCATCTTCTGTTTTGCTTTCTCCTTTGTCCATAATTCTGGTTTTCATAAAGTGAAGTGCACTTGTATGGTAATATCTTAGTATTCATTACTACATTAAGAATATTTCTTTAATGATTGATATTTATTTATTGCACTGTTGTAATGAATAAATATCATTCACTGTTGTATAGCTACTAAAATGATAACTATAAAACCTATACTACATGGAAAAATGTAAACAAAATGTTACATGAGAAAGTTAGAACTTGAAATTGTACATTAGCTATGATTACAACTATATAAAAATAATTGTATCTGAATTAAAATCAGAAGGTGTTTTTATAAGGGTAGATAAAGCAGAATGTTATAGAAAATTTACATAAATATCCCTACTCTTTTCAATATTAATTATAAAATTAATTAAACTGTTTATGTCCTCCAGTGATTATGTTTAAAATGACATAACGACACATAATGCATTCTGTATGGAACTCAGTTCAAATCCTGATTCCTCCACTCTGAAGCCTCGGGCAAGATGTAACCCCATAACCTTTTGTCTTCTCCTGGGCAAATGCAAAGCTAGTAACCTACAAAGCAGGGTAATTGAGAGGATTAAGTGAGATAACATTTAGTAAGTGGTTGACATTGTGCAAGAGCTATGAAGTGAAAGGGATTCATGGAAGTTAAATGTAAGCACAACCTCCAGGAAGCCAATGGAAAATGGCTGTTTTTCTGTAAGATCCTGGTGGACCGACGGTGCCCTGACCCAAACAAACTTTGTCCAGTCCCCACCAAAGCCGATTACCAATGAGGCAATCTAGTTTCCCTGCACTGCATACATTAAAGAGTGTTAACTCTAACCTCTGAGCACCTAAGAGACCAATCTTTCAAAGAGTTGGAATATACTAATAATTCCACAGCAGTAAACACTACTGCCCTGTAATCACATTACCCAAGAGTCTAACTTACTTCCTCCTAGACGTCAGGGTACAGGCACTGTTCTGAATGCTAGATTAGATTTCCTCCTCTCCTTAGGCCAGACATCTCCTGAATACAAGGAAATCCATCTAAAGCATCTTGACAGGGCAGAATTACTCGCATTTCATTATTGTTCCTATGCCAGTCACAATGTATACCAAACACAGAAAGTCCTGACAAAGACTGGATGGCTCCCAATCACTGCCTTCTGCAATGTACCTGCAGGAAATGGAAACAGCTATGAGAGTCGTATGAGCTAAAATGTAGTCCACCAGACAGATTTATCGCCTTGCTTATGCTTCAATATCCATTAAAGTGGGAAGATTGCAAACAAGAAAAGGCTTATGAAATCCTAGAAGCATAATTTGATGGGAAGTAATGGCCCCCCCAAAGTGTAGGTGAACAGCTTGGTGTCAATCTAATTGAAAGCTACCACACTGGGGTGAATTTTAGGTCCCCACTGTTGTTCAATATTCCTTATCAGTGACAAAACGGAATTAGGGAAATCCTCAATTCTAGTACGATGACAAATGTGACAAGATTATTAACACTTTAAAAATAATATGAGGAAAAATGGAAAGTTTTCTTTCTAAATTGAAGATATGTATAAACAAAGAATTTTGATAGAAAAGTGTGAAGGCATCATTAACATATGCCCCGAAATTAAAATATTCTCTGCTGACACAATAAAGGAAATGATGCTGTAGATGTATACACCAATAGTTTGAGATTACAATGGGACACAAGTTAAAGATACTGATAAGTCAATAGTGGATTTGTCTTGTTGCTCTTTATAATGATAGAACACAATGCCATCCTAAAAAAAACGGTGGGCCATAGGAGCTTGGTGGAACACATTCTTTACCGAGCATGAGACAGTGCTTTACTAACCCATCCAAATGAGTCATGATACAATAAGTTATGAGAGACCTAGAAAATGCACCTAAATATCAGAAAATATTTAAAGGGAAGATAAAAGACCTGAGGTTATTTAGTCAATAAAAAAATGCCTGAGACATTATTTATATCAGAGAGCACTGACTAAACATTATCTATCTTCCACAGGGCAGGAAGTGATTTCTTAACGTCATAAATTGCACTTTGAGCACCTAGAAAAATTGGATTTCTTAATAATAAAAATGACTAAACTCTTGAATAAGTTATCAAAAGAAGTTATATGATGCTACAAAGTCTATAAGTCAATGGTAAATGAGAAGCTGTGCCTATTGTGAGATAGTCTGATGCTTAGGATACCCAAGGTGTTGGGCCAGAGTAGTTAGAGGTTTTAGCTGAGTCTTATATGAGGTCTGTCCAGAAAGTATCCAGCCACCATGTGCTATCAAAAATAGAGACATTTATTGAAGAAGATGCAAGAGATAAGAAACATTGTACATAGGACAATGATGCCTCAGTCCCCTTCAAAGTAGGCACCTTGGGACTTCACAGAGTTCTCCCAATCACCATCAGCTGCCCCATCGTATTTTCCTGAACCATATCAATTGCCTGAAATGTCTTCCCTTTCAAAGGTGATTTTAGTTTTGGGAAAAGCCAGAAGTCTCAGGGCACCAAATCTGGGCTGTAGGGGCACTGAGTCACCTGGGTGATTTGACGTTTTGCTAAGAAAAAAACTCTACATGAGACGTGATGCATGAGCAGGTACGTTGTTGCGATGAAGCTGCCAATCACCAATTGCCCATAGCTGCATCTCAACCAACGAAGAACATTGAGGTAGAGCTGCTTATTAAGTTTTTGGTCTGGAAAGGCATACTTGTGATGGACAACACCTTCCCAATCAAGGAAACACACTGAACATGGTCTTGATCTTGCTGCAACTTTGCTGTACCTTCTTCAGGCATGAAGAACCAGAAGACTTCCATTAGGATAACTGGGCCTTCGTTTCCAGATCATAGCCATAGACCCCGATTCATCTCCGGTTATGACCTTCTTGAGGAAATCTGGTTCACTGGTAGCAGTTTGAATCAAGTCATTAGCAAGTACAGCATGATGTTGCTTCTGCTCTAGTAGCAGAATCCATGGAATGAATTTTGTCATGACATGTTTCATGCCAAGGCCCTGAGTCAAAATCTCAGACACAGTAATTTTTGGAATCCCCAGATCAGCTTCTAGTTTTCCCACTGTCTGTTGCCAATCTACGTTGATTGCAGCCCATAGACATTGTTGCAGCCCTTCCAGAATGTGGATCACTTTCAACAGATTTTCGACCATGTTTGAAGCATTTGTGCCACACTTTGTTTGCACGGGACTCATTGCGTCATCCCCGAAATCCTTCTAAATCATCCAAATAGTTTCTGTGGAGGAATGTTCAAGCTTATTGCAAAATTTGAAGCAGATTTGTTGCTCTGCTGGCTCAGTCATTTTAAATGCCATGGCCACACAGTACACATGCTCACTCAATGGCATCCAGCACCGCCACTGACTAGCACAGTGAAATAGTCATTGTTCATGCATGTGCATTCCAGTCCACTCTCCTTGGCCACCAGGTTATATCAATTTCATGCAAACAATTCTCTTTATGTTGACAATGACTGGACTTTTTGTGGACAGACCCCTCTTATACAATAAACATTTTGACTTAATTTCTACCTTTGGTCTGCTGTTCTCTTTTCTCTACTTGCTCTCTTTAGGTGACCCCTTCTCATTTCCTGGTTTTGACCACAACCCATGTGGAGTTGCTGACTCCAATCTGTCTTCATCTCTGACCTTTCCCCTTAACTTGAGACCCACAGATACAAATACCCCATGAACACATTCATTCACATAATCACTGACACCTCAAAATCAATATTCTCCCCCCAAAATACTCTTACATAAATGTTCATAACAGAGCTATTCACAATAGCCAAAATATGGAAACAACCCAAATACTCATCAATGGATGAACAGATACTTGAATTGTGGTATATACACACAATGGAAAATTATTCAGCCATAAAAAAGAATAAAGTACTAAAACGTGCTTCAATGTGGATAAACCTCAAAAACATGCTTGGTGAAAGAAGCCAAACAAAAGAGGTCACATAGCATATGATTCCACTTATATGAAATACCCAGAATTGGCAAATCCATAGAAACAGAAGGCAGATTGGTGGTTGCCAGGGAAGAGATGGGAATGGGGAGTAATTGTTTAATGGATAATTTCTAAATTAACTTCTATAGCATATAGTGTTTATTATGAATAAGTAGAGTAAGTGAAAGGATAAGTAGTAAGAATTTGTCCCTTTGAACTTCCCATGTGCATTATTGTGATAGCTAGACTTCAAGATCGCCCACCATGCCCCCCACTCCTGGTATTCACATTCTTGTGTAGTCAGTCCCTTGCCACATTGTAGCTAATAGAATGTGGCAGAAATGATAATGTATCACTATTGTTATTAGACTATAAAAGACACTGTAGCTTTTGTCTCTCTCTAAATATATATGTACATATACACACACATAATATATATGTATATATGTGCATGTATATATAATGTATAATACAGCATATATTATACATATGCACACGTGTGTGTGTATGTATATATGTCATGGGCAGTCCTTTTGAGAGACCCACATGGAGAGAAAATAAGGATGCCGACCAATAGCCACAGTGAATGTAGAGCTTGAATGTAGATCCTCCAGCCCCAGTCACACCTTCACGTGACTGCAGTCCCAGCTGACAGCTCAATTTCAGGACAGACCCTAAGCCAGAATCACTGAGCTAAGCCACTCCCAAATTCCCTACTCTCAGAAACCACGTGGATAATGTTTGCTGTTTAAGTTTTTACATTTGGGGTAACTCGTTAAGCAGCAATAGATAAGTAATATAATTATTAAAACTCAGCGGTAATCATGGCAACTATTGGGAGCTAAGCCCAACAAAAGACCTTTTCAGGGAATAGTGTTCTATCACCAACATTGTTTAGAATAAATAGGTGTGTAGTGGTGATAAAAAGCATATTGATTTTCAATTAGCTTTCGTATTATTTTTAAATTCCCCACAGACAATTCACCATCCCCTTATTGCCCACACCCAGAATGGACTGCTCCCACTGCTCTCATATATCCTGGCTCTATTTTAAGCCATTGTCATCTTTTCCCTGGGATAACTGGAGTTTCTGTCTAGTCGCCCCTATCCCCACTGGATCTACCTACCATACTGAAGACAATCTAATTTTCTAATTATAAATCTGACCTTGTGACTCACATTGCAAGTCTGTGTAACACCCCTCAATAATTTCCCTGTGCCTTCAGAATAAAGCTCAGGTGATTCTCAAGGATCTACATGTTGCTTATGTAGAAAATATAGGCAAGTTTCACTTGTTGCACAGTAATAGTCTAATAAGGTTGTCATGATCGGGTCCTCACCCTAGCTTTTCCGGCCTCAATCCCTGCTCATCTCTACATGTAATTGGAGTTGTAAGCTATCATGAAAGATCTGTAGTTCTCCAAGCATGCACATAATTCTTTTTCATATTCTGATCTTTTGCTTGGAATTCTCTATCCCCATCAACTCTGCTCCAACTCCACTGCAATTACATCCCTATTTACTTAGTGAATTCTCCCCCGCCCCATGATTTATAGATAAAATGTGTCTCTTCTTGGAGAACTTCATTGGACTTCTGAAGTCCAAATAAAATGTTTCTTTCTTAATTAGTCCTGCATACTCTACAGCAATTATACTTTTACATGTCTGTTTTCTCTACTAGAATGAGAACCACTGAAGAACAGGAACTATATTCAATTCATCTCTAGTGCCCTTTTGGTTACCACAGTGTCAAGACAGCCAGTACTACACAATGCAATGAATAAATATTGAAAATTAAAGCAACAATAGCAACAAAAGTATCCACTATCACAACATTCTAATGCACACACTATTATAATTTTTACAGAAGTAGTTCCATATTTTTCTAGATAATAATTTTATGTAAACTATCGATTTCAATCCATAAAGTGTGCGCAGTTCATTACTCTGCATTGATTTTTCACTTTGGGTAGCTTCTCTTACTTTCTGGCCAAGCCCATTAATCCTTTCTTCTGCAGTGTCTTTTCTTCTGGTGTTGACTTTATAAGTTCTTTACAAATTTTGGATATTAACTCTTTATCAAATGTATCAGCAAACATGTTCTCCCATTCAGTGGGTTTTCTTTTCGTTTTGTTGATGGTTTCCTTTGCTGAGAAAAGATTTTAGTTTGATGTAGTTCCATTTGCTTATTATTTCTTTTGTTTCCCTTGCCCAAAGAAATATATCAGGAAAAAATATTACTACAAGAAATATGCAAGATTTTACTGCCTATGTTTTCTTCGGTGATTTTTTATTCAAGTCTAACATTTAAATCTTTAATCCATTTTCAGTTTATTGAGTATAGTTAAGAAGGTGGCCTAGTTTCATTTTTTTTTTTTTTGCATGTATATGTCCAACTTTCCCCAAATCATTTATTGAATACACTATCTTTACCTCATTTTATGTTCTGGTCACCTTTGCTAAATATTAATTGATTCTAAAGGTGTGGGTTTATTTCTGGTCTCTATTCTGTTCCAGTGATCTACACATATGTTTCTTTATGCCAGTACTCTACTATTTTGATTACTATGGCTTCACAGAACAGTCTAACATCAGGTAGCATGCTTCCTCCAACTTTGTTCTTCTTTCTCAAGATTGCTGTTGCTATGCAGGGTCTTTTGTGGTTCCATATAAATTTTTGGAATATTTGTTATAGTTCTGTGAAGTATGCCTTGGCATTTTGCTAGGAATTGCATTGAATCTATATATTGCTTTGGGTAGTATGGGCATTTTAATGATGTTAATTCTTCCTATCCATGAACATGGTATATGCTTCCACTTATTTGTATCTTTTTCAATTTCTTTCTTCAGTGTTTTATAATTTTCCAAGTACAGTTCTTTTATATCCTTGGTTAAATTTATTCCTAGATATTTTATTCTTTCTGAAGCAATTGTGAATGGGGTTGTTTTCTTCAGGCTTTTTTTTTTTTTTACATATAAATAAGTACAGAGCATTACTGTAAGTTGAATATACAACATAGTGTGGTTTTCAGCTAAAATGTGCCTCATTCGTGCTACTATACACTTTTAGTTCCTTCATCCCCTCCCTCCTTTCTTCTTAATTATCCCTTAAAAACAAATTTTTAAACACAAGTTCTTTTCAAATTGCTGGCAGCTTCCTTCATTATTGCTAGTGTTTGTTTCTAGGGGTGATGTCGGTGGCAGCGGTGGTGGAAGAGGTGATGAGGGTGACGGTAGGGCTGGGAGAAGGAAGGAGAGGAGGGGAAGGAGAAGATGAAGGGTAAGAAAGAGATGAAAGAAAGAAAGGGATGAAAAGGAGAAAAAAGAGGAAGAAAGGAATCTTAAAGGAAACTCGATCTAAATAGAGTAGCACTAAACACCATTAAATATACAGCCTTTACTATCAGAAGTTTTATGGTTTTGCTTTAAATTTTTAACTTATCATAAAGAACTACCTCAGACCAAATATTGACTATCTCTGAGTCTTGTTTTTTATTTATAAAATAACTAATAATGACTAATACTTTTATAGTGCTTACTCTGTGCCAAGCACTATTTTAAATGCCTTACCAATATTAACTCATTTAATCATCTAAACAACTTTATTTTACACTTTCCCAGCATAGGAGTGGAACAGCCAGCTTTAAACCTAGGCAGTCTGACCCCAGAGTCTGTGCCCTGAATAACGATTACCCACCTGGAAGGATTTCAGTGGGGATAAAGTGCGGTAACTCATGGGAGATGGTTTTGTTAACTAAAAAAATATATTTGTTAAAACAGTTTTCAAAGTACTTGTGAGGGCCATGATGGTGATGAAGTCCAGGTAAGATGAGCAGAGGTCTTCAGAACAAAAACGAAGTATTGCTGAGAATTCCACTGTGAGTTAGAACAGCTTTCAAGTGCTGAGAAGCTAAAGAGGATGCTTTCCGTGTGTGTTTTCTCTCCTTCCGGTCTCACTTTTAAATATTAATATATTTTTTAAAAGTCTCTAACATGTAAGAATCGAAACTACTAGTTACCTTTAAAGTTGATTTTTTCAAAGAGGTGAAGAAAAGGAAACTCTGTCTTCTCTCTGCCTCTTCTAATACCTCTTTGTCAGTTCTCCCACTGGTTAGCACACTGGAAACACCTGGTTAAAGACAGCCTTACGATGCTCATAGCCAAGGCACCTTTTCATTCCACTGCTTACTCCTGTAGTTTTGGTTGAAATTTTAGTTATTTTGTTATAATACTGGTTAGCAACCTGTTTACAAACATTTGTAGATAAGCTAATGAGTACAAATAATGGAGCCATGGTTCCTTGAGGGGCAGGATGTGTCCTTATTTGACTCTAGAGGTCATCAACAGTTCCTCGCAGTTCCTTGCATACTGATGGTGCTTACTAAATGCTTACAGGATGAGTTAATTAGTTACTAAATTGTTTTTTTAATTTTATTTATTTTTAGAGAGAGGGGAAGAAAGGTAGAGAAATATCAGTATGTGGTCATCTCGATGGAGCTGAGTTGAATGGAAAGAGTAAGAATGGACCAGGTGAAGAAGAGAAAAAGATGCCCTAGCCAGGTGGATCAGAGAGAGTCAAAGGGTACAACAATAGGGTGGTGCTTGGACAGAGCAGGCACAGAGGAGGAAATGACTGTAAGCCAAGAGGTAAGGTAGTGGGAGGAAATGAATCCAAGTAATGGGAAGGGTCTGGTCAGGAAGGAAATTGTCAGCTGTAATTTACAAAAAAAAAAAAAAAAAGAAGAAGTATGAATTAAACAGTGCTTTCAAACTCTGGTGGGGGATAGATAGGGATTACATTCTGAGAATTTTTAAAATTTGTGTTTCATTTGACTGAAAAAATGTTTAAGTATATTACTACTTACAAAGATAATAAGATTTTAGTTTCTTATGACAGGGCTCCACAAAATATGGCCTGAGAATAAACATCTGAGAAACATCAGGTTAGAAGATTTATACATAACCTTCCCTGAAGGCTGTAAAACAATCCCTTATTCATGATGAAACTTCATTGTAAATTATAACCACTGATTCCTTTCTATCTACATTCTTGTTTGTTTAACCCTCTAAGAACACTACCATATATGACAGTTACAATTATACCTTACAAATATTATGTGGCCTTTCTGACTTAAGTGTTCAGTAAATGTATTACAGATACTACCTAGTTATCCAGTGTGCAAGAAAGACGACTCACCGGATCAACAGTTCTCCAAGTTTTGCACGCAATTTATCTAACGGACCTAAACCTCATTTCCAACTCACTGATGCTCTAGCACAGGGGCTTTTTGTAGCAAAATTTCTAATTTTATCTTTCAATTATTTCAGTACTCCCAGGCAGATGGCAATAGAACAAAGGCATTAATCAGTGCTAATTTGTTTGGTCCACTTCTGATTAACTGCAATAAAAAAAGTTTACCTTTGGTTATAATTGAAACCAGATTGCAGATCTTGGATGGGACAATTTGTGCCTCAGTCTTTAACTTGCTGCTCCTTCTGCAGGGACACAGTGCCTCACCTCTCACCTCACACAAGGTTCTTACAGCTGACTCATTCTTACTCATCGTGTCTCTTCCCTGTGGTTTTCCCTAACTACTCTACTGAAAATGTCTAAGCCAACTCCCACAGTTTCTCTCCTCCCACTATCCTGTTGCTTTCTTCATAGACTTTATCACAATTTATCATTGTTTT
Organism: Tonatia bakeri; assembly: GCA_004024845.1. NCBI lineage: Eukaryota > Metazoa > Chordata > Mammalia > Chiroptera > Phyllostomidae > Tonatia > Tonatia bakeri. The sequence continues at coordinate 114,002 of PVIA01002876.1, read as the reverse complement.
ATCTTTGTCTCTCACTCGATCCTAAGCTCTGTGCAAGTGAATTCCAAGTCAATTCGATCCACAGTGTCCTGCACATACAGGGCGCTTCTTCAACACTGCTGGAGGTACAAATGCATACCTTCTCTAGCAGAAGATTGCTCAGTGCCTCATGCTCTTCTAGGGGTCATCTCGGCACAGGCTTCATTAAAAATTTTTCATGAGCTTCTTCTCTCACACATAATAAGTATGGAAAACACATTGTAAAGAATTTGTTTTTTTTTTAATTGTTTTAAGAACAAGTTAAGGTTTCTTAGAGAAATATTTGATCCAGGCCTGAACATGAACTACGCAATTTTACCATGCTAGAAAACAAACAAAAAAAAAAGATTTTAGTCAAAGACTACTGGGGTCTGGTAAAAAAGACACAACACAGGAGCCAATTCAAAGGCTCTCCCATCGGCTAAGGATGGAACAGTTTGAGGATCAACAAGAATAATGATTATGATAAATAAAAACAAATCAAATGTATAAAAATTCACAAGTTCGGAATGTTTTTAAAATTGGTTGGTTTTAGAGTTTCCTATGGCATCAACTCATTATTCTGAAATGGGTAAAGAGGGGAAAATTTATCTGCTTTCCTGTGCTAATTACATTTCGAGTTAACCAAAGAGTTGAAGGGAGAAAGTTCTTCATCCTAGACAATATCCAACTAATAAGTGCCTAAGGAATGACAAAATTATAAAAACCACAATTTCATAATCTCTAATAAAAATAGATTGAGATAATACTCATGAATAACTATTAAAACCATGGGCATTTTTAATGGTCAAGTCACACTGATATAATCTGAATTTCTGATCATTCTTAACATCATTAAAAGTGAGACAAACAGCTCTGGCTGGTGTGGCATAGCTGGTTGGAGTGTTGTTCAATAGACTGAAAGGCAGCAATTTAGATTCCCGGTCAGGGCACAGGGCACATACCCAGGTTATGTGTTCAATCCTCAGGTGTGTACAAGAAGGCAACCAATCTATGCTTCTCTCTCTCCCCACCCCACTTCCTCTCTCTCTAAAAGCAATGAGAAAATGTCCTCAGGTGAAGACAAAAAAAAGTTAGACAACCAAACATTATGTGTTTTCTGGTGTGTTTAATGCCTCCTATGAGGTATTCTTCACCAATAATTAAACCTCTAGAACTAACTATCACTGTATGTGACACCACAGGATTTCGAACAGCCATGTGGGAAATCCTGTAGGACAAGTGACTCCATTTCTTTAACAAATAAATAGCAATTAAAAAGTGAGTGTATGTGTGGGGTGAACTCAAAGACACAAGAGATATATCAACCAAATTTAATATGTGGACACTGTTTCATCCTGATTTAAAGTAATGAACTACAAGAAGTGATTTTTAGATAAAGGAAAATAAGCAAGACCTGGGTATTAGTTGATCTTAATGCATTATTGTCAATTGTGTTAGATGTGACCATAATATTGTGTTTTTAAGAAGTTCTCACTTGTTGGAGGTCGAGATTAAAACAGTTGCAGGTGAAATGATACTGTTTGGGATTAGCTTTAAAATATTGAAGAAAAATAAAAATGTGTGCGAGAAACACAAATGACAACATGTTAATAAATGTTGAAACTTGGAGTTAAGAACAAAGGGGTCGTTATTTTATTCTCTCTGCTTTTGTATGTTTGAAAATGATCATGATTAAGATTAAAAGCTGAGTTTTGTGTTAATAATGTGTTAGTATAAAATACAACAAACACACAAGTGTCCATGAACCACTTAAAGAAAAATATTGAAATAGATTCCTACATATCCACAGCCCAGTGCAAAACACGAAGCATGGTCATCTCTATGACTCCCCTTCAGTCCCTTCCTGAGCGTCTACCTGCTCCTTCTTCTCCCTCAGAGATAACCACTATTCTGAATTTTGTATTATAATCCCCTTATTTTTCTTTATAATTTCTTTTGCTACTAACGTGCCTATTCTTATACAACTTACTGTTATTTTCTACTTTTGAACTTTCCACACATGGAATCATGCTTTCAGTTGACTTGCTTCCCCAATGTCAATTTTGAAATGATTCATGTTGATCATTTCACTTTTAGCTGTGGTTTATTCATTCTCACTGCTTCAAGTGTTCTATTGTATGCATATACCACAGGCATTTTATCCATTGTACAGTTGATAGACATCTGAGTTATTTTCAATATATTATAAACAAACTTGTATGTTTCTCATGGTGCACATATAGAAGAAATTCTTTGAGGTATATACCTACAAGAAGAATTACTGTCATAGCATATAAGGCAGATGAACTTGGGTAATGCCAAACTGTTTTCTAAATTGGTGGTTGTACCAATTTATGCTTCCTCCAGCAAGCAATGTTTTTAAGATTTTTCTCTTTTACATCTTTACCTACTATTATTTTCAGAACGCTTAATTTTTGCCAGTTTGGTGAGTGCGAAATGGTATCTTATTATTTTAGTTTGCATTTCCTTTAATACTGTGAGCATCTTTTCCTGTTATAGGGATACTTGTGCTTCCTCCTCTGTGAAATACACATGTTCATTCTTTTGCTCATATTCTAACAAGTTGTTTTTCTTTTTCTTATTGATTTCAAGGAGTCCTTTATATATTCTTTGTGTTAACCTTTTGTAGTTATATAGATTACAAATAACTTTTTTTGTGGTCTGCCTATTCATTTTTTAATAGAATTCTTTGATGAATCAGTGTTTTGAATTTTAATATAGCCAAATAGATCAATCTTGCATCCTTGGTCACCTTATTAAAGAAATCTTTTCCTACCTCAAGGCTATAAAGGTATTTCCCTATATGGTCTTCTAACAGCTTTATAGTTCTGTTTTTTACATCTAGGTCTTTAATTCACTTGAACTTTTTCCTTCTCCTTTTGTGAGGCAGAGCTCCAGTTTCATTTTTTCCATATGAATAGCCAATTGACCCAGAATCATTTATTGAAAAGCTCATTCTTTCTCCACTGCTCTGCAATACCAACTCAGTCATAAATCAAGTGTCTACATAACTGTGGGTGTGCTTCTGGGCTCTCTGAAAGAGGATGAATTTCCATCAGCCAGAAAACAAGAACAGTCCAAGTTTGGTAATTTCCCTTATCACTTCATGCCTAAAACTTCTGAGATTGCTCTTAACTTGTTCCCTTCCTTCAGTCACTCCTCCAAACCATCACTCCTAGTCCGAGCACTGTTAGTTTATGTCAGTCCTCTGCTTAAAAATATTAAAGGGTCCCACAAAGAAACAATATAAATAACTATTTTAAGTTCCCCAACCTACACAGTTAACAGCTCCAACCTTCAGATTAACATTAACATCAATAGTGTCCATGATGTAGCAAATGCTCAGTAGATACAAGTGTCCTTATAGGATTTCACATAGGTTAACTGTTAATTTTTTTAAGGGAACATGATTTGCCCTCTGTCAAAACCAAAATGTACTCATATGAACTCAAATTTAGTTTTGTCAAAATGTATAACCTAGGAATTTATCTAAATCATATAAAGATCGTAAATGTTTCAGTCACTATTTCATTGTTTTAAAGTATCTTACTAAATCTGTTTTGAAATGTAATCATATAAAAATGTCACTGTTTAACACAATCTCATGCATTCCACTTCTGTTTGATTTACTTTTGTGCTGTTAAGAAAACAGATTCCTGGAAAACCAAACAACAAAACAAAGTAATCAAGTTCTATTTAATAACAAATGAATTTTTCATTTCATTTTATTAGATGTGCAAGAACTCCAATTTGGACGTGCTTTCTTACCTGTTTGTACATTTTGGTATTATCTCTTTTTGAGCTAGAATATAAAAAGTCTTCTACAGGCAGCTTCAGGGACCAATTAACTCCATTAAATTATATCCAGTTATGTAGTGAACTGAACCACTGCTGTCTGGGGCTGTCTAGAGCTGTGACAATTAGGAGATGGAAAGAGGCAGAAAGAGAGAGATTGATTTTATATGTCACTGAAGCACACTGCAACAATATGCCAGCGTGACTTTCAAAATGGCCTTAAATATTCCAAACTCAGGGAGTTTCCTTGCTCCTGAGTGGGAGTTGACAGACTGTCTGACAGCATTAGAAAGAGGCAGGGAAAAGCTGATGTCTATATTGCGTTCTCTAGTAATGATAGTCTGCTTTTTAGCAGCATTCCCCCTTTAGAAGAATCTATTTGTTGTGAGGGGTGTACGTGTCTGTGTGTGTGCCCAAGCTTTGCCTCCGCTTATGCAGAGGGCATAATTTCACCTCTCACACGTGGGAAAACCAACCCGAAGGACACTAACGCTCCCAAGGTCACCTAGAATATTACTGTTGTGGTCTGGGGGGCGGGGATGGTTGAGTGGGGGTGAACAGAACCCAGGTGTCCCGACTCCAGCCTTGTGATTGGGCACTAAATCATTTTTCCTTCCCTTGTTGGGGAAAAAAAAAAAAATCACTGGGCAGGGGGAAGTGAGAGATTAATCAGATTTCCTCCTCTTTCCCCTTACCTCCTCTCCCCCTTACGGAGATAAAAACTCGTGAGAGCAAACGAGGTGTCCACTCTGCAATTCTTAAGCTGAGTCCCAAAAATCCACCTCCACCCTGACACAAAGCAATCCGAGTCCCCGGGTTTCTGCGCGTCCAACCGCGAGCCTGGGAGGTGAGGAGTGGTTTAAAACTCAGCCCTCACCTCCAGCGGGTCCCGGCTCCGCGGCGCCCAAGCCCCGCCTCCGTCCGCCCTTCCCCCACGGCCTCCGCACGCCAGCCCCTCTCCCCTCTCCCAGTCGGGCGCACCCACCCCAGATGCCGACTGGCACCGATCGCAGCCACCGCCGCTGTCGCCGCCGCACTTTCCACTTGTATTGATCACCTCCCAGCCCCGCTCAGCCTGCTCGCCGGAGCGGAGCTGCTAGCGCGCCAGCCCTTGGCAGCCCCGGAGCAGAAGGGCTCCAAGGAGGCAACTCCTCGGGACCGCCCTGTCCGGGGTGCCCTCTGTGTTCTGCAGTGTCTTTTTCTCTACCTGGGAGGAGGAGAAGGAGGAGGAGGAGGAGGAGGACGTCTTGTCCGGACTGGGAGGTGGAGCAGCTGCAGCCACCGCCGCCGGAAAGGGAGAGGCAGGAGAGATCGAGACTTGGAAACCCGAAAGTGCCCGCGACCCTGCACGGCAGGCTCCCTTCCAGCTTCATGGGCAAAGTGTGGAAACAGCAGATGTACCCTCAGTACGCCACCTATTACTACCCCCAGTATCTTCAAGCGAAGGTAAAGGAAAGCGGGGGTTGGGGCTCGGGGGCGCGCGCGGCTCGGGCCCGGGAGGGGCGCGCGACCGACCCCCGCCTCCCCCGACGGAGTTGCTGGAAGGTTGCTAACTATAGCGCCGGCCTGGGCAGAGCCGGGCGGCGCGCGGGGCGGCGGCTGCAGAGGGAGTGGAGTGCGGAGATCGGGTTACAGAAAGCCGCGGGGGGAGAGACTAGACAGGAAAGAGCCGCCAGCCCCTTCCTGGCCCTGGAGGCGGGAGGGTCGCGGGGCAGAGCGGCGCCCCTCGCCGAACCCCCTCGCTGAGCGTTTGCTGCTCGGGTGCCGACGCCTGGGGCCCGCGTTAGGACCCGTTGGCGGCGCGGCTTTTCGACCCCTTCTGCTGGGCCCCGCCCTGCGAGCCGTAACTCTTGGGTTCCCTAGAGTGGCTCGGAGCCTCCCTCCCCTCGGGGACGCCCCTCAGCCTCCATCGCGCGCGGTGTCTGGGGATTGGGGGGCGGAGAGGGGACGGGACCTTTTCCTCCCCGCCTGTCTCGGGCCCTAAGCGCCCGCCCCTCGCCTTGATCTTTGTGCGGTGTGGCACTTCACCTGGTTACTGTTTTCTACTTTTACGCTGGTATTTTGGGTATGAAAGTGGCCAAAGTTCACTCAGCGTTCATTGATGTCCCTTTTAATCGTCCCTGTAGCTTTTGCGAAGGAGGGACAATGGGCAGATTTCAGTGTAGAGAGAGAAGTGACTTTGTATTTAGTTTAGAAAAATACTACCTTCTGTGTTTACCACAGATCGATTTCCAATGGTGCTTTCTCAAAAGTGGCCTTGGCATACTCTTAGGTAACACAGCTGATGACATGTAGCCATGCAAATTGCGACTGGCTTTCTAGGGACCCTGGGTACTTGGTTAGTGGGCCTGTCTTATTTTTTCAAGAATTGGATGCCCCTGAACTCATTAAAAGCAAAACAAAAACAAAACACGGGGTCCACAAAGAGCGAGGCTTTCACTGCTTTGGACGCTTCTTCGACAGTTTGCACCAGCCTTGCTCGACAATCAACATCTCCTATCAGAACTCCAGGCGCCCCTCTAGATCACAAAAGAATCAAGTATGGATGCAGTGTCTGAACTTTATTTGGGAGGTTGTAATCGTGCCCTTCTTGCTGGCAGAGGGCATTTCTGGCCTGCTGCAAAGAATCTCTGATTCATCTTTGATAAGCTTTTATTGCTTACAGTGTGTGTGGTCCATGGTATGCGCCTACAACATAGTATTTGTCCAAAAAGGACACTTGTCAGCACAGAGACCAGACATTTCCTAGCGCTCAAGGGCCTCATTCTCACTCCCCTCAATTCTTATTTTACTTTGAGTAGCCTGAAAGCAGCGAGATGGTAGCAGCAAGGATATCCATTATTCAAGTCTCTGTGGTCCTTAAAAATTTGTGTTGCAGGGGCCAGAGCGAGATGCCTGATTTTTGCCAGCTATATGTAAATATAAGTTCAAAGAAATTTTGAGGTGTAATCAATGCACTACTTTTTAGATGTCATATATGTTTAATGCACTTGTTTAAATTATGCGGCACTGGCTAAAGGACAGCCTATTCAACACTTAACTATATGAATAATAAATATATACACTCAGGTGAAGAAAAAAGGCCATGTTTCTACAGGCACATTCACCTTAGTAATTTTTATGTACCATTAAGTTAGAAACCAAGTACATAGCATTTAATATAGCTAATGCAGTGCCATTTGGCTCTTTTTGCCCCTTAAATAATTGAAGAGAGAGACAAACGGCAAGAGCCTGCTCTAGTAATTAGGGTCGGATCCCAGAAAGCTTTAGGGCCCATTTTCTCAAAGTGTGCTTCCTGCATAAAGCATTTAATATTGATTTGTGTTACAGTAAATGACATTCTCAAAACATATCTTGCGGTTTCTATTATGAAATCTGAAATCCTATTACTCTGAATCCCTTTGTTTCCGGAGAAGGGCATACATACTCACTTGACCTATATAACATGGTATTAAAGTTTGATAATTAAATCTAAATTCCCTATTGTAAAGTATCTTGATTATCTCAGAAAAGGGGCATCTCCTAAAATGTAAAGTGACTAGTTACCAATTCTAGACAAGCACAGCTGGGAACCCATAGGCCTTTTTACTCCCTTACATATTTGTTGGTATCATGGTACTGTGAGTCATTTTTAAAAAAATAGATACTTCTTTTGATATTTAGTTGAAAACAAGTGTTGCCTAATCTACCTAAAGAGTTAATAAATTCACTTAGAATCTGTTGTCTGCAGTGATGATCCTTGCTTGAGTGTGCGTGTGTTTTCGCCTTCCCGAAGTATGGGATAGAAAACATCATTGTGTTTAAAGTACAGTGATGTGTTGATTGGTCAGAGTTGCTTTCAAACTTCTGTCTGGAAGCCGTATCAAAAACTGAGGAATGGCACGGTTATTTACAAGCAATATTTGACTTAAACTTATGATCAAGAGATGGATGTGATTGTTTTATACTGAGGAAGAATAAGTGGATGGGATTTCTTTCCATCAGAAGGAGTAGATACCAATTAACATGGCTCTTCAAAATGAGTTTTCTTACTATACTTTTGCAAAAGCTCACCTTTGTCAAATTATTTTTCATGTATTAATCATTCAATCAGAGTCTGTTTTGGAAAATGTATTTAGTAATTTTTCCCCATAAAACCATATTGGTCACTTGTATATTTTATTAGCAACAACAACAAAAAAACCATACAGAGCTGTATTATAGCATGTGACCATATTGGTATATTTTGCTTTTTGAAAAAAAGGTAAAATTATTAGAGAAATGAATGCAGCTGCATTAAATACTGAGTAAACTTGAGGAGCTGTGGAAGGGCAGCACATGGGTGGAAATTGAGGAAATTGTGAAATTTCCATAATACCTTAGTTTGGAACAACATAGGTTTCAAGTCACCTGATTTTACATGCTTGTTGGGTTTTTTGTACCTCTGTCAGGCTGGCCTTACCGCAGCAAAATCTATTTATCACCTGACACATTCAATCCAGCTTCGTGTGTATAAGCGTACATTGTTCTAAAGGATTTTCTGAATTCTATAAAATGACTTACGTTAGATTATGAAAAATTAAATTTGGTATCCACTTTGAAGCTACACAGAGATAATTCAGTGTATTTTTTCCTGAAGATGTGTTACACAGCTTCAAACAATGGCTATATTAATTTCACTTATTGCAGAAGCAACCCTTCAATCCTGGTCTGTTTATTTTAAAGATACTACAATTTACCTAATTGCCATTGCATGTATGCGAATATTTATGAGAATTGAAATACTTATTCTTTCTTTTGAAGAAAGGGAAGTACAAAATGTACTTTACGTGATTACCTAATTTTTGTGCCAGCTGAAAACAATTTGACAAATTTGTGATCTTTGTTTATAACTATCAACATATTTTTATAAAATACATCATAATGAAAGCTAGACTTTTCAGTTTTATGTATACAACAGTATTGTTTTTCTATACTAAAGAAATGCTTGTTTCTAAACAAAAGTTTGTTTTAAAGCTATTTTTGTGTAAGTGTATGCCAAAGAACATACCTGAACTGAGATTCAAAATCTGGAAAATAATGAGTAATATACTTTGGGATTCTATTAATGAAAGGTACTAGAACAAAACAGTTTTTGTGAATTGAATTTCTGGGTACATTAACATTTTGCTGAAATCTTTAACTTTTACTTAGTTGTAGCCAAATGAAGATTGCGTCAATCTGTTTCTCCAGGAATTAGGGGTCAGGATTTGATACACAGAACTACTGAGCATTTTAAGGTGGATTGGCGGTAGGGAAGCATGATATTAGGACTTGGAGTGTTTTGTGTATTTATGAGGTGAATAAAGTTTGCTTAAATGTATCAATACAGTAATGCAATGTTTTATACAATGAATACTCATTATTTTACCTGGGCGAGTGGGGTAGGAAGAATGAAGGTCATGGAAAGGTTAAGATGAAGATGCATTATGATGCAGTATTTTAGCACTTGTCCCCTTGGATAGCTATTTCTTTGGAATTTTCCATAATGAATATTATTTTTTATACGTTGGGAGCAAAATTTTAAGCTGCTAGAAGACAACAGGAAGAGGTACTAATTAGAGGTAAGTGAAAAGAAGTAGGAAAGGATTCAATCATTTCGTATTAGTATAACTAAACCTACCTTACAGGTTTGGTTTGGCAGTGGTGGCTTTGAATTAAATTTGGATATGGGTGACTTTCATGTAATAAATATACTTTTAAGAAAAAAATTTTTAACATTACTGATTTATTGCTCAGACTTTGTATTTTGCTTACTGGTTTATTGAAACTAAAATTACCCCAGCATACTTAATGAGTACAGAAATTTTAAGTTACGGGTCTTATAGCTAAAAACAAAGGGATCTTTTTTCCTTTTCTTTTTTACTCAGGAGGGAGTCGCCAGAAAAGAAAAATTTTTTTTCCTATATTTGCTTAATCAATAAAATCCATGCAAGGAAACTCTAGAATGAAAGGGTACGGGCTTAGTAAAAACGGCAGGGACACTCAATATTGTTCATTCTTTTTAAAGATGAGGAGTTTCTGGTTTAGTTTGTTTTTTTAGTGGATGCTCAGTTCACTAAAGTTTATTTTCACCAATTATGAACTTGCTGTTCCACTGTTAGCCTCTCTTCAAAGGATATCAACACCTCCCTAGTTTCTTGCTTGATTCGCAGAACAGTAGGCGCTAAGTCATGCTTGTTGGTAACTATTACTATTAAGAATAAGTACCTGAAGATTTTTTCTGGAACAGCAAGAAAATCATAGACCAAAATCTACAAATATAATAATCCAGCCTAATTTTCTAATGAAATCTTAATATAGATTTATGCTTTGAATTATTTGTTCTATAATACAAACTTTCAAATGTTTTTGAGTGGAGTAAGATCCCTAAAATGAATCACATATCAGTTGGTCAGTGCTTCATTTTATGGAACCAAAAGTGCCTTTCTGTGCAATTTTTATTAAAAAATAAGGTGTTCAAGAACAAATCTCATAGCGTTAGATTGAGGGGAGGAAATGTTATGATGAATTGGTGACTCACCCTGTCTTTACCTTCTCTCACTGGCTCCAACCAACACAATCCAAACTTTTCCTGCTTAATTTTTAAGAAAATCCTCCTTTTTTCCAGGGTTTTTCAGAATTGGTGAAAAAGGAAAAAGAACAAAAAAAAAAATTTATTAAACATTTATTTAGTGGGTAATAAATAAAATACAAACTGTCACTGAGGTGTTCAGAATTATAGTCATCTCTCAGTTTCTGACTGTCATATAACCCTAAACATGACATTCAGCCATCTAGCTTTTTATCGCATTCACTGGGATGTCATAGGAATGAGTGGGGACACGCCAGGTTGCTCTTAAGTGGAAGTGTCTTATTCAGTAACGTAGCTTATTCTAAAGAAAATGTAGTAATGATATGTCAGTGATTTAAATGCAGTGTTCTAATATTCGGTGTAAAATCAAACCATAGAACATTCAGTATTGAACATTGGGCTTGGGGATTTTACGCAGAATGGATTGTGCTGTTCATTTTAACAAATAGCAAAACCTGGTGGAACTTGGCTGTGCCTCCTAAGAGACCGCCCTTGTATGACAACAGACGTTTACCAGTAGTTTGGTCAGATGATACTCAGCAAAATGTCTTCTTAGAAGCGCATGTGCAAATACACATGCAGATTGGAGTGCACACGCAATTTCACAACGGGAACTAAACATTTCTTAATCAGGTCCATGCAAGGGGAAAAGTGTAAAGGAGATGCTGACAGCTAACCAAGAACAGACTGAACATGTCTCCGAGAACTGAATTCCTGATTTTTGCTTAGTGCATCGAGTGTCCTTAACAGAAGTATATGAGTATTTTAATTTTTCAGACAAGCACTGGAAAATAAGTGTGTCCCAGAGCTTGAGAAAAAGACACAAAAAGGGGAGGGCAAAAATCAACCTCCTAGATAATCTAGAGGAGAAAATGTATAAAACTGAACATTGCCCTTCTCCATACATTGTCGTTTGGCTAATTGTTAAGTGAATGCATTTGTCATTTTAGAGGATGGAGAGCAATCTTTTGGACGATGAATGTGAAAACCTGGATTCTAAAACAGTTTAGACACTCATATGAACAGTTAACTTGCTTATAAATCTGGTACTGTTAGCATACAGTTCAGTGTCTGGTGGATGATTTCCTATGTTGGCTGTAACATCTGTGTTCTGGAATTAGGTTAAGTTTTAAACTGGTAGCTTGTTGGAAAATTGCAGAGGCTCATGGAGGGCTAAAATACTAATTGACTGTGTATTTTCTGAGTGACCCCAGAGCACCATTCTCTGTACTTGACATTGGGAAAGGTTAGGGAGTGCAGTATCTGGTCCCTGCTCTTCAGCATCTCACCAACTACCAGGGAATACAGAATAGACACAATACAAAAAAGTAAGCAAAGAATATTTGCAAAAATAGTACACCTAAGGGTCTGACAGAGAAGGCACTAAGGTCTGTATGTGAGATTAAAAACAGCACCATGTGTTTTATGAGAAAAAAGTAAAGTGCTAGATAATTAAAGCTACCATAAACCTGAAAATTTTAGAAAGAAGTTGGGCTTTAGATTAATGAATGAAATTTTTTAAAGTTGATAATCCTCAATGTTTTGGAATTTTTTCTGCTTTGTAATTCTCTTATGAGTACTTAGACTTTTAAAGAATAACATTTTTAGTGCATTCTGTGAACTCCTTTCCTTCAGATTTTCATATTCAATTAACTTATTTTACATTATTATTTTTCCAGTTTTATGCTTATATATGTGCACAGCCAACCTATTAGGGTTGTGAAAAAGTCTGAGACTATAATCCTTAAATGATGACATAATGCTTATACAGAAATGGTACTTTTGTAGTTTTAAACCATTTGAAGTGATGTTTATTTCTTTTAATTTGTTAGCCTTCCTCATGGCAAAGGGGGAAAACTAAGTTGGGAGTTTTGTTATGCTGCTAATGAGATCACTGTGTTCCTTCAGTCTACACATTAACAATGCATGTAAGTGAGCTAGCGTTTCATCAGAAAATCACAGACTTGTATTATTTCTGATCTTTTGTGGATATAGCTATTTGTTCTCTTTATTTGGTCATTATCTCGCTTTAATTCTTTTAAAATAAACTGTTACTCACCTCTGCAAACGGAGCGCTGTGTTTTAGGAGTCAGGTTGTCCTCTGTTTGGCCTCCGTGTGGGACCTGGAACCCATCCCTCTGGCTGCTCATGGAAACACGTGTTCTCAGGCTGTCAGGGCCCAGATAGAGTGGCTTATGGGGAAGGTTTTGTGTCGCAAAACCAAACCATGTCCAAAGTATTTTTTTACTGATCTTGAAGGAAACATGCATCACCTTCCCAGCTCTGCAAGTACTTGTGCCTTCATTTTACATGATACCAGTCTGCGTGTTTTGTTAAGTTGAAAAGTACAATGATTAGAATGGGCAGAATTGTATATATCATGGAATAGTGTGCTCTTAAATTTCTTGGGAAAATCAAAGTTGCCAAAATGAATTTTATATAATAAATTTATATTAATCTTACACTCAACTCTTCAAATGATGCTTTATTTTGTTCCCTGTTTCATGCTTTTGAAACATGGTGAATTGAGAATTTCCATTGGAATTATATTTCTGCTATTGGGGAACCTCTGAACACTTTCTTATCTGTAAAATAACAATGAAATATTTTCACAGTTTAGAAAATAAAGTCTTACTAGTTTTTGTTTATAAGGAAAAGTAAATCTCATTAGAAATTTGTAATGCTATCAGCTTTACTTTTGTCTTCTCAACAGCAGTTTGGATTTTTCACCAATAGGTTTTTGACAAATGCAAACATTTATAAAAAGAAAAATTTGCCAGTTTTTATTTTCCGGTCATTAACTGCAATACTCCTAAGAGCCTCGCTGCCTCCCGCAAAGCACAGCTTTGATTAATTTCATTGTTTTAAAAATGGAAGTCTTTTTAAAAAGGTTCCTAAATCAGTCTCTTTGTAGATTTCATTCCACTTGATCACTTGCATACTTCCATTAAACAACAGCAACAACACAGAAAGATTTGGCTATCAGAGAAACTGCTAGAGCAAAAATTCTAAAGCAGCGCAGATGGTATTTTTCTGGGCCTTTTTGTGATTTATTTGATGATTGGGTTTACCTTATTTTACAAGTGGGTTGTGTTTCCAACAGGTTTTATTCCCAAAAGTTCACTTGTCAGTTATTTAGAACTTAAAAACTCATTTCCTATGTTTCACATAGAGGGACCTGCAAAGTGGGAGTGGGTGGGGATAGAGTCCCTGAGACTGGGCAGTCTCAAAGTGTGTTTCCGTTTCCCTCACTCCTGCCTTCTTTTCCCTGCTCCCCCACTCGGACTCAGCTTTTCTCTTGCACACTGAGAGTCATGCCACTCTGGACTGACTCTGCAAGAGCATGTGCCCTGTGTGGATCTACCAGGGTGATTGCCATGTATAAGCACTTGTACTGTATTTGTCTGAATCGGACCAAGTGTGCCTGGCTTAATTTTGCCAAAGAAATCTTTACTAGCTCCTAATGCTACAGATTATGATGAAGAATTCCCCAGCTACAGTTGCCTCTTTGAATTTGATTTTCTTTCTGATTCTTTATTCAATTTTATATGGAAATTTAAAATAAAATTGTATCTGTTAATGTTCATGCATGTTAAAGAAATGTTAAAGAAGTGCAGACATGATGTAATACTTTGAACAAAAGAGAACATGACTAGCACAATAGAAAGTATTTTCATGATAAATGTATACTCTAATGAGATTGGAATATAACTGTGACAGTGAAATGGTGAGAAAAACCATTTTCACCAAACCAAATGTTTACAATTTTTCTTCACCCGTGCTTAAATATTTCACAAAACTATTCTTTATCTAAAAATAATCATAAAAGTATTGTGTTTTCTTAATTTGTGAAAGACCAAAAAAGATGTTTTTTGGAAATAGTTCCTCAGATTTTAATTTTAATAGCAAAAATCTTAAGTGTTAATTTTGACTTTTTTTCCAACTGATTTTATCTTCATATGTAAATAGGATGTAAAATGCTGGTGGGTGCTGCCTGGTGTTCTTTCCTGCCCACCCCTCTGTCTCTATCACGAATTCACATTTGCGTTTCAGCAGCACAGGATGTTCTTCAGTGCACATCCTCTGAGCCTTCAAAATTTGATTTGACTCTGGTCTGACGAGAGCATGTTCAGATAAGTGCATTGTGATAGTAATCTGTGTCTGGGCCCTAATGAGCATCTGCTTTCTAGGGCACACCGCAGCACCTTTCTTTGTTTCCTTTTCCTTTGCCTTTTTGATTTAAATCTTGTTTAAACCCTGTAAATGGGGATGGTTTTCAGTATGCAAATATCCTATCTCCCTTTTTAGGAACCGCCCCCCCCACAGATATTTTAAATATGAATGCATTGGGAATTTAAAAGGACTCTGCAGGAAGCAAGCCCAGGGTCACAGTTCTACTATTGATAACTCAGGCATATTGTACTAAAATCATCGAGTTAAGATCGTGTAGTTAGAACTACCTGGCCAATTTAAGGAAATTCAGCAAACACTGAGCAGGCATCATATTAGGCCTTGGAAAGTGCAAATATGTGAATAAGACATGATTTGTGCCATCATGGATCACAGTGGAGTAATTTTGTTTACTTGTTTCTTTGTTAAAAAATTTTATTGGGGTAGAACACACATGCATAGTACAGTGCACAAATTTTAAATGAATGGGTGTTCTCATGTAATGGCCACCGAGGTGACTATAGCATTTCCAGCACCGGCAAACACCGTGGTGCTCCTTCCCAGTTTGTACTCCCTGAAAATAACCATTTGTCTTCCATCTTTGTAGATTGGTTTTGCCCATTCTTGTTGCTCATAAAAATGAAATCCTAAGTATCCTTTTGTGTCTGGCCTCTTTAGTTCATCGGTTTGGTTTGATTCATCTGTGTTGTTATGTGGAGCAGATGTTTGTTCTTTTTTTGATGCTTTGTAGTATTCTGTCACGGAATAGACCATGATTAATTTCTCTGCCCTACTATTAATGGGTACTTGGATTATTTCTGGCCAGTTGCTATAATTATTTGTGTTCATATCATTTGGTTAACATGTGCACTTACTCGTAAGGGAGGAACTGGTAGGTTTTGGAATTGGTATTGATATGTCTTATGTTCAGCTTTGGACGATATTACCAGATATCACCAAGCAAAGCATGAGAAATCTAATTGCCGTACAGATCACTTTTGTCAGTCCTAAGTTTAGTCCATCTGGTAGGTGGTATCTCGTTATGATTTTAATTTGTATTTTCCTGATGATTAATGATGTTGAGCACTTTTTCATGTATTTATTGGCCAAATGGCTATCCTCTTTTGTGAAGTGCCTTTCAAGTTTTTTGCTCACTTTTTAAAAATAACATATATTGCCTGTAATTCACATAACTTAGAACTTAACCTTTGCTCACTTTTTGTATTGGATTTTTCTTTTTATTGGTTCATAGGTTTTAAAATATAGTCTGGATATAAATTCTTCATCAGATATATGATTCAGAATATCTCCTTCTAATTTCTAGTTTTTCCATTTACTATCTGATTAGTGTCTTAATGAACAGAAGTTCTTAATTTTAATGAAGTCCAATTTACCAATCTTTTATGATTATTGCTTTTTGTGTCTGTTTAAGAAGTCTTTGCTTACTATGAGGTCATGAAGATATATCTTATATTTTCTTCTAGAAGATATATTTTACCTTTCATGTTCAGGTCTGCAATGCATTTCTAATTAATTTTTGTGTTTGGTGTGGATGGGGTCGAGATTTGTTGTTGTTTTTTCCCCCTCCATATTAATATTAAGATCCAGCACCATTTATTGAAACGACATTTTCATTTTCTCCTTTGAATTTCAGTGTTGTCTTTGTTATAAATCAGGTGACAACATTTATGTTTTTCTTTCTCTGGACTCTTGGTTTTGTTCCATATGTATCTTTGTGTCAGTACTAAATGGTCTGAATTTTAAATGTATATTTCTCAAAGTGATCTGAACTATTCTTGATCGTTTGTACTTATATATAAATCTTAGAATCATTTTGTCAATTTCCATAAAAAACTGATACAATTATTATTGGAATGGCATTAAATCTATATATCAATTTTGGGAGGATCGATATCATCCAAACTGTAAATATATCTCTTCTTATTTATTTATGAACTTACCACTTCTAAGTAATTCATGGGAAAACATGGAAAATTGTTTGAAGTGCTTATTTCTTAAATACATCCAATAGTTGCTTCAAGATCTGTAGTATGATAATTGGCATAGATTCTGTTAAGAAAATTCTTTCGAACAGAGAAAAACACTATATTTATTATCAGAAATCAAAATTAATTTTGAAAAGTAGCTTACCAGCTGAAACTTACTGTTTAAGAACAGATGGCATTCTTTTCGTTTTTTTAAAATGCATCTCAAAATATGGCTGATTCTCCTTTTGTACTCTTCATTCTCATTTTGAGGCTTTGTTATTTGATGCTGTGACTTCTCATCACCCTGACTTACACAGTTATAAACATAATAATAAATTAAAAATTAGTTGTATTTGGAGAATTTTCTGATGCCCCTTGTGACTTTTTTCAATGTGCCCTGGATGTTGTGGAATGAAGACTGGGAATGCTGCTTAGACTTTGAAGCAGAAGAACATGCAGCTCTGTGGGCCTCTGCTCCTTCAGACTTTCCCTTAGGTGTTCTAAAAATCATAGAGATATATTTCATGCTTTAAGGTTTTGAGGCTTTGATTATTGCCATATTCAGCCAGCCAAAAACAACTACATAGAACTTTCAAAGCTTATTAGTTCTGGCTAGGTTCGCTTAGGCTGAGTAGGAGGTTGAATAGACAACTTCTGAAGTTCTTTCAAGTCTAAATTTTAGGATTCTGGGAATTTATAACATCCAAGAATCACAGAACGTTAGAACTGTAAGGAACTTGAAGATAATCTGGTTCAAGCTACTCATTTTACAGATGAGGAAAGCTACCCAAAGTGAAGAAACGAAAGTAGAGCTGCAGAGAGACAGAGATTTGGGGGGAGTGGCAAGAGGGCCAGAGATCAGGAGGGTGGAGGCCTGACCTCACATGATTACTCAATGCAGTGGCCTGCAAAGGAAGAAAGGAGAAGGGAGGCCACGTACAGCTCCAGCAGTCATTCCAGGAAATTCATCACGAGGTTGGACTGGTGTGTAACAGAGGCCAGCTGGTGTCTGCGCAGGAATCAGCAGTGGTCACTCTGTTTGAGGTCACCCCAGCAGGTAGAGCTGGCCAGACATCTGCAGTTACTTCCATGAGTGTGGCCACTTCTCCTGCTTTTCCAGAACTGTGTTCAGAGCTGATTCTGCTTTGTTCTGATGTTTCTAACTTTGCAGATTTGGGGGAGCCTGCAGTGGGGCCCAGCTCATCCTCCATGGCTTCTAGCTTGTTCATGGCCTTGTTCTTCTTCTGGATTCTTCCTTTACCACATCCCTAAGGGTCTTTTTTTATAGTCCTGGGTCTGGGGCCAAAACCCTCTCACTTTTTTAGTATGCTTGAAGCTTCCCCGTGCCAGCAGGCTACACTCCAGACAGCTTCATTCGTGCTAACTTTCTTCATCCTGCCATCGCTATCCACTGTAACCTGTTTGGTCACCTCCGCACCCTAATCCAGGGAGTCTCTGACTAAAGCCTTTTTTATTTGTTGAAGCCACCCCCTCCTTCACCACTCTGATGAGAACCTCCTTCCTCCTGATGTGAGGCACTCCACACTTGTCTGTAGTGTCTCTTGTTTTTTCATGAGACATTTGAACACAGTTGACAGCCTCTGGTACTCTTCCTACGATCATGCTTCAGGACCTGTTTTAGTCGGTTATTATGTGGAGAGCCTTGGAAAAACAAGATGCCCAGTATGTGGCATCAGGAGCCCAGGTGTCACTTGGACATAGCTTTTCTCTCATGTTGTTTGGATCATATACTCATTAAGTGCACTGAAAATACCATGCCTGGTTAAGTGCTATGCACTGTGGAAATCAAATGCAGGAGAAACTGGGATATATTAAGCAAATTAAAGAGAATGATTTTTCCACAGTTTACAAAGAGATTCACCCATGAAAATGCCTCCTTAGTTCATTTACATGTTTCAAAGGTTATTACATGTCCCTAAGACTTTGAGAGAAAATATAATTTAAAGTTAAGTCATCGGGAACCATGGCTTATTGAAGATTAATTAGATATTAAGAAAAACAGTTTGTGAAATAATTTCTTAAGTCAGTTGGAAAGAATTACCGTATTTTTTGGACCATAAGACTCACCTAGGTTTTAGAGGTGGAAAATAGGGGAAAAAACCTCGAAGCAAAAAATGTGGTAAAATATTAAGTAACATAAGATAACATTGTACCAGTGTAAATGTAAACAGAACTCGACAGCAGCATTAACAACCATTATTCCTTTGAAATGGACGTGTGTCTTATAGTCTGAAAAATATGGTAGTTTATTTTGTTAGATTTGATTTACAACCAACTTCTTAGGAATGCATGATGGAGTAAAGGTGCAGTTGTAGCTAGCTTTGTTTGTTTGTTTTTTTCTCACTGTTTAAAGAATCCTTTGCACTGATTGGTTCGGCCCTTCAGTTTTTCCTCCTGTGACTGTGTGTAACCGTAACCGTGAACTTTGGAAGTCTAACCGTGAACTTTGGAAGTCGTGGGCTGCACGGAAGGAAATGACGGGGAGGGCTGTGGGTGACTGAAAGTGTTAGGGCGTCTATGTTATCGGTAAGGAAAGCAAGTTGTATGTAGCCCATTATTAGTTGACAAGTGTCATAGTGTTTCCCTGTGGTGGTATGTTTAAAGACTGGAGAATGGTGTTCTTTTTACATGTTTTAAGGTACCTTTTTACAGAGCAATTGATTACTTGGACTGGAGTGTTCTCTCAGGTGGGATCCAATGAGTAATCTTAAACAACTGATGATCCAAAACCTTTCGCTCTTAATGTTCATGTGTAAATTACTCTCCCAAAACACAGCAGGGGCCTTGTATTTGGATTTCTTTTACTTAATATTCAACAGTGAAAGGTGGGCTTGCTTGATGCCTTAGAAGTCATGTATGTTGTTCGTTTAAGTTAAAAAGGTACGTGTATTCAACCAGAGTGACATAAAGTCTGAAAGGAAAGCTAGGGTTTAAATAAGCACATGAATAATTATTATTCTACGAAACAGAGGGAATTGTCTTTCTGGTCCAAGTGTACTTCCTAAACTACAGTTTCTGGTTTTAGAACCTTTCATCTAACTTTCTTAACGTGTTATGAAGATTTTGAGCACAGTTTGCCTACATTTTTGAAAATATACAGGCAAACTGAGGGAGATACATCAAATTCTGCGTTGGTTATATGCCCCTTCTTAGGCAGCTTGTAAAATCTCGTTTTTAGGATGCTTCAAAAATGGAAGCAAGAGAGTTTACTAATTTGAGTTTTCCTTTTCTTATTATATTTAAACTTCTGTGTCATTTCATCCAGGAGTGTCCAACCTGTGGCCCACGGGCCGCATGCAGCCCAGGATGACTGTGAATGTGGCCCAACACAAAATTGTAAATTTACTTAACGTAACATTTTTTCTGTGATTATGTGCTGCAATGTGTTTAATGTGTGGCCCGCAACAGCTCTTCTTTCTTCCAGTGTGACACTGAGAAGAGTTGGACCAAAAGGTTCAACCAAAAAAGGTTGGACACCCCCGACCATACCGTATGATAAATTTACAGTATCATCTAATGTAACTTAACCTGTTGGGGGGGAAGACTGAAAAAGTCAGAAGATAGCAGAAAAAAGCATGCATGCAGTTATATGTATGTTTAGTAACAATTTAATGTAGTATTTTGATAACATTAATTTGTGTACTTATGGTCTCCTTTATAAGAATGTAAGATTCTTAGAAATCTATTTTGTTCCTTTTCATGCCCATTGTAATGTTTTGCACGTAGTAGGTACTTAACAAATGTTTGTTAAATTGGATTTATATTCATATCTTTTGTTTTCTCACATGATAAACAGAAATTTGAAGCCAGAATTTTTTAGAAATGAAGTGCTTCTTCTTAAAATATACATATGATTAGGGTAAAAGTGGACTAAATTACCTAAATAATTCTCTCACTCTCTGGTTGTACATTTAGACTCCTAGTTCATGCCCAGCAGGCTATTAGTACTCTTGGGCTAGTTTGTCATTGTCATATAAGCCTTTTATGTAGTACAAAAACAAAGTTTTCAATGACCAATTTAAGTTAAATACAGTGAACATAATGCACATAGAAATGGGATGCCCATTAAAATGAACGTTTCTACTCTGTTAGCATAACTTTTTGAATATCATCTGGTTGGGGCATTAATACTGAAGAACAATTAACTTTATTTTTAAAATGACTATATTTCTAAGAACTATGTTTCTTCAGATTAGCTGGAGGTCTTTAAGGGCCCAGAACTGTATCTGAAAGGATAAGTGATTGTCAGGGTTCAGACAGAAAACATATGGAATACTTAAACTTTTATTTAGGGCATGTTTAATAAACAAGAATATTTGCAAAAAGTGTTGGCAGGCCTTAAGGAGATCGAAAAGGGATAATAACACTCTGAGGCCAGCAGAAGGTGGGCACCTTCATTGAACAGGGTCTAGAGCCAGGGGTGGGCACAGTGTCAAGAGCCTACAAGGGTGTAGCCTGCTTTGTGAAGACGGCTGCCTGCCTGAGAGGAGCCATGACCTTCAGCTGAGGTGCATGATGAGCAGACATCCCTGACTTTCCTCTTAACTTGGGATGGATGTCCAGCCAGTGCCTCCAATTGGAACCTGTAGGAATTTGGAGAGAGGAGGATCTCTTTGATTATGGGTCAGCCTCCCAGGGCACGGAATAGGGTGGAGAAAGAAGGTGGACAGGCATGCAAAGGTATGGGGATCAGTAACTATTGGTTGAATAAATGCACAGCTGCTTACTACTTTTCTTAATGGATAATTTTGTCTCTTTTAATTAACAGTGCTACTTACTGCCTTTTAAAAATTCTGCATTACTAGTTGAATGAACTAATTAGTATATAGTGAGTGCCTACTATATGCAAAGGACTTTGCCAGACCTATTGTTATTAATAGTAGATAACTTTCTAAGAAAATTAAGTGGTACTGGAGTTGCAACCCCTTTTATGTGATACCTAGATACTGAGAATAACCAATCAAGTGTTGACATTAAGTACTTGGAGGTGACATAAAGTAACCTAAAGCACTTCACTTTAAATTTGGGAAGCTTGGTCTTTAAAGCAATACTATAGTGCAACTCTGTCCAGTAGAACTTTCTGCAGTGATGAAAATGTTTTATATGCTCAGTATGATGTGGTTCCATCAGCCTCAGGGGGGCTATTAAGCACTTGAAATTTGGCCAGTGCAACTGGGCAACTGAATTTAAAAATTTTAGCTACATGTGGCCAGTGGCTGTCCTGTTGGACAGTGCAGCTATAGAGAATATATTAAGTAAATATATGCTCTCTGATTTGATTTTCGTATGAAGTCCTTTTGAAGTAAGAAATTAGATCTTGCATTTTCGGATTTTCAGATTGCTTAATCTCCATATACAGGAACAATGCAAACACTGGTGACCAGAATGTAAAGTGAAAAGAAATCTAAGGCAACTAAGATGAAGCAGGTCCTAAGGCCTGGCTAATAAAAGCAAAGGAAAAGATACAGGAACTCTTTTATGTTATACAGTTATATGCTTTACAAATGTAGTTATATTTATTTAGACAAGGTTGTAAATATTTAAAAATAGATCATTATGTCCAGGTTTCTCATCATTAAAAAGTCCACTTCAATTAAAAAAGTACATTTATTTCTGTGATGTAATTTTTCTGGATATTTGATCCTCCATTATCATACTAGTTGCTTTTGTGCATAAGCAGATGGTGAAGTCTTACAAAGAATGAAGATAGAAAATCTAATGTGCATAGCTAGACAAAAATACTATGATATATTAAAGGCATATATATTTTTAAGACTTTGATTTTAGTGGCTTTGTTTTATAATTTTTATTTTCTGAGCTTGATTGGATATATGTATATATTATATACAACGGGGGCCCCCAAAATGAAATTTATTTATACAAATTGTGTATTTATTCTTATATGTTTAAACTTCAGTCACCTTTACTCTCTTTTTGATGCAACACACCTATTGAGACATTTTTCCCACTGCTCAAAACAGTTTTTGATCTTCTCGATTTTGATGCCTTTTAGTGCTCCTGCTAGTGTTTTGTTTCACCTCTTCCACATCAGCAAAACATTTCCCTTTGAAGACTTTTTTCATCTGGGGGAACCAAGATATGCCACTTGGGGCAACATTGGGTGAATAGGGAGGGTGGGGCACAGGAGTCGTAGAAACTGCTGAACACCCAGTTTGGTGTGGGCAGGTGTGCTTGTAAATTAGCCACCGTGAAATGGGCAAACACACTGAAAGAGTCTTCAAAAAAAATTCACTGAAGCCAAATGCAACCTCTCACAACTCCAGCTTGTACACTGATACAGATGGGTTCCTAGAACACTCACCTGACCGGGGAAGCCTGTACTATAAGAGGCCCACCCTCCAGAAGGTAATTCTGATTTTTTGGGTCCCCTCTTGTATATTCAGCTTTATGATAAAAGCTGAGTTCTGTTGGCTGTTTTCGTAACATCTTTTCTTTTTTTAGCTTGTCTTCAGAAGTCTGCGTTAAGGTCAGAATCTGAAAAAATGATCACTTGGAATTCATAATTATTCCATAAGGACAAACAGAGTATCATATCATAAATATGACATATTACCTGTAATGCAACTGAAAATACTTTTGGGGGCAGTAAGTTCACGAGTATTTATTTTCTGATTATTCTTATTGTACTGAAGTCTACCTTTTACCTACCTTTTTCACATTACACTTTATTTGATTTGTATTTAATAGGACATAATTACATAGGAGACTGCCTTTTAAAGTAACAAGTTCTAAGTTCATTACGGCAAATTTAAAATAGTTCCTGATGTAAGAACTCAAGCATGTTTTTATTTTGTATATTATGGTAACATATACAAAACATAAAATTTACTGTTTTAAATATTTTTAAGTGGAAATTTTTGTGGCAGTAAATACATTCATATTGTTAAACCACTCATGAACGTTTTCTAATTCTTAATATTAAGATGTGATGTTTTCAGTTTTGTGGACTTTTTTTCCTCTTCCAAGAACAAAATCCTCCATAAAAATCTTATTCATATCAGTTAAGAAAATATCTGCTAATATCCTATCAAATGGCATTTTAAAGTGATAGTAAATTAGCAAAGCTATCGTAAGCTTGTTCATCAACACACAAACTGAACTTGTTGAATGAAAATGGCACTTGAAATATGAAGATGCAGTTATTTTTCTTCTTTGCCTTTCACTTTTGAAGAACTTTTGTCAAAAACTCTGCTATAGCTATCGGACAATGATACGGTATGATGAAGGAAGGTTCTGGTGGATGTGTGAGGGATACTTCCATGCTTCGTGACTGAGTCACCTTCCTTCAGTGTATTTTTCAAGTTTGTATAATTATATCCAGACTTTAGCTTTCTTTCTTTTGTTCATTTGAGTTCTTGAGATGATACTAACACAACAATGAAATTGTAACTAACATTCATGTGTGATAAAGCACATAATTAACTCATAGGTTTGTGAAAGTATAAAAATTAAAACTAGCTTTCTTCCATGACACAGGTTCCTCCTACTTAACCTGCTGTCATAGTAACCAGGTAACACTAATAAAACCAATGGGCATCAAAAAAAGCTCTCACATAATTTGTGTTGCAAACTCATAGAATCTTTAAAAAATAATCTTATTTGGGTAGAGGAAGAAAAAATTCAAGTAATGGAAGAGAAGCGAAACTTTATTTGAACATAGAGAGTTGAAGGGGTAGAGGTCTGTATTGCTGAGAAAAGCATTTTCAGAGCAGACTGTTCTGGTATTTTATACCAATTATGTGCAGCTATTGCTTTGAATAAATTTTGCCATCCTGCTGAGATTTCCTTTTTACAAATCCTGGAGCAATTATAAGTTGGAAGTCTGGAATGTATAAACAATGTCCTTTGAACAGTAAATGAGCCTCATTCTTATAAAACTCAAGGGTTGCAATGTACTACCTTTTATTCTACGGTTTTCTACCTTTCCTTCCTCCTTGATCATTGCACAGAAACTAGTATCTACTCTGTGTGTACAAAAACATGAATTATTGCTTTAAAATAATTATTTCCATCAAATTATCAAAATCTGTTGCTATCACATTGTAGTCGTATTCTTAATATGTGTTTGGAATAGCTATTGATTACATGTTTCTGCATTTCCAAACCTGACACAACAGACTACCTTTGTCAATAGACGTGGAAACAAAACACTGCACCAAGTCAGTGTTCACAGGGAAAGAAGTGACACCTTTAGAGCATAACATTAGACCCAGTTCCCAAATGTCAGCTTGTTTCATGTGACAAAGCAGTCTATACTAGTCATGGCTAATAATATATAGAATCTGAAAGAAAAGTCAGCTGTCACTTGGAGTTAACTATAAAAAGCCCGAACTCCATTATTTTGCTGAACTTACAGACCTTATACAATGTTTACAATAAGATTTGAAGGGTTGCCTAGCATTGGATTATATACAATTAAACAACACAGGGGAACAGCCCTTTTATGTCAGGACCGCTCAAGACCGCCATTTATACTCATGTGGTAGTCATTCTTGGAACTCCTAGCATAAACAGGAATAGAGAACATTCATTTGTAATGCTATCTTAAGTGCATGAAGGGTTTTATTTTATTTTATTATTTTATTTTATTCTGTTCTATTCATATAAACCCCATGGAAACTAAAGATAACAATAATAAAGAGATCACTGAATGAGAATTATTTCTTTGACTGTCAAAGAATGTAATACTCTTGTTTGCAGCTGAGCCTAACCACTCAGCTCTTTGGACTTTGATGTAAGCTTATGTAAATAGGGGAGATTGTGTTTGAATTTATTACAAGGTGAAGTTTATTTGTTTAGAAATTAACTTTACACTAGAAATTAATACAAAATGCACTTCTTGGTTCCCTCTTTTAGACATTTACTTCAAATAACAAATGCAAAGAGACAACAGACTATCATAGATTAA
The DNA here is from genome assembly GCA_004024845.1 of Tonatia bakeri. NCBI lineage: Eukaryota > Metazoa > Chordata > Mammalia > Chiroptera > Phyllostomidae > Tonatia > Tonatia bakeri. The sequence continues at coordinate 88,486 of PVIA01002876.1, read as the reverse complement.
AATGAAACCAAACACAGCCTAAGTCCACATCCACGTTTTGTCGAAGTTAGATTAGGCCAATTTAAGAGTAATAGGCCAGAAAGGTAATCATTCAGCCTCAATAGCAACAATAAGAGAGATACACAACTGAAGCAAATTTTTTGGGGGGAGAAAGTGGACATTTTTAAGAAATTGATTTTTAGTACCATCTTAAAGTAATATAAATATGTGTATTTTTAATACACATTTTTGGTTTTCCCTATAATAATATTTTACCTGTCAGCCTCCCAGAGATGTTTGGCTTTATAACTCTGAAAATTAGTTTCCAGCAACACCAAAATAAAGCATAGCAATATTGTGTGACTCACTGCCAAAAGGAAGATTTGAGCTCAATTTAGGTCAGTGGAGCCAGTGACTCCAGCTGTTTTTGCCTCTGCTTTCTAGTCTGGTCTCTAAAATTTGGGAATTTGTTAAGCATGTTTCTAGAGAGATTTGAGTTGCTTGACAAAAAGTTGACCTGTTATACGGAAAAGAAAAAAAAAAGACCGTCAGCCTGACTTATGAAAGGTTTGCAGCATGATAACTAAATGACTGGTAGGGTACCTCAAAAAATTAAAAGGTTATCTGAAATACTATTATGCAGTAAAAAAATGAAATGTTTGTCTCCCCATAACCTAAGCCTGAAACTTATGAAGTCCTTAATACAGACAACTTTTCATCCTGTACTTTCTCTTATAATGTAAATCCTCCCCAGTTCTCAAAACACCTAGTGGGCCTACACTTATAATCAGAATATATGAAAGATAACATTGAGTTAGGCCAAATGATTTTCTAAACGTGATTTTTCCCCGACTTTTGGAAATAAAAGAGTACTTTTCAGAGCATTAGTCAGTTGGACGAGGTCAACCAAATAGTCCAAATATCCCTTAAACAACCAAGTGAATCAATCATCTGTGAGTGTGCCTAGACCACTCTTGGACCTATTTATATGTTTAGGACTTGAGAGTAATGTGACCCGCACACATTTGTGAAGTACTACTGGCTTTTTGTTTCAGGAAAAATTCATATTTCATGTTTTCTCTGTTCCTAATTTTCCATATTTTGATGAATAAGTTTGGTAACAATTTTATAAACTTTAAATGTATCTCCTTTGAATAAATATCTTTCCAGACCAAAGAATCTTAATTTAAAAATTATATTCTCTCGCCCTGGCTGCTGTAGCTCAGTGGATTGAGCTCCGGCTGCAAACCAAAGGGTCACTGGTTCAATTCCCAATTGGGCACGTGTCTGGGTTGTGGGCCAGGTCCCGGTGGGGGCCAAGTGAGAGGCAACCACACATTGATGTTTGTCTCCCTCTCTTTCTTTCTCCCTCCCTTCCCTTCTCTAAAAATAATAAATAGAATCTTAAAAAAAATAAAAATTACATTCTCATAGAAGTATCTCTGCTCTTTGAGATATTCAGTTCTCCGTTTTATTGTTTTGGAAAGGCAATAACGACATCTTTCTAGAGCAGTTTAGATGCACTTGAATCTTGTGCATGGTGAGATTAGTTTTTTAATTTTATTTTCATTAAATAACTCTACACCCAGTGCTTATTGTGCTTTTGGGTTATGATTTCTATTGGGCTGCTTCCTTTCAGTTTTTACCCAGACATTGTTCTAGTTGTTCCTGATAGTTTGGTGGGCTGTGTTAAGCTTACTTTTATGGGTGTTGAAGGTAATCGATTACCTTTTGGATCCACTTTCCCACAGCTCAACTCTATCAGCTCAGGGTTATTAATAAGTAGATTGTTGTTAACATGTAGGTGTGGGTGTTTTAATGTGTATCTCTTCTTTCAAATGATATGTAAAAATGTTAAACTAAGCCAGACATGAGCCTGAGAGGGACCATTCTTAGAACTTAACAGAATTATGTCATGATTCTTATGTGGGTTTCTTGTTAAATTCCTTCTATAATAATGTTCTACGCACAGATATTCTTAATTAGGCATCTGGAGGGTTCAGAGGTCAGAAGACATATCCCCACTCTTAGGGACAGTATACCTCAACCAGGGGAAGCCGTGTGTAGTTAATAGCCCTTAGCAGTCTCAGATGAGGGCCATGCGTGGTATGAGGAGAATGTTCTACAGAAAACTTAAGAAACAGACCTCACTTCTGTCCAGGGGAAACCAGGAAAGCTCTGGATGGGACAGCATTTGGGCTCAGTCTTGAAAGAAAGAAAATGATCCTGATGGGAGGTGTTGGAGGCAGAATAGGTGGGCTGGAGGAGCAGTGCAGGTACATTCTGGCAAAGCCCCGAGGGACCACTAGGCAAGTGGAAAGTGCATACCGTACCACGGGGCAATGGGGAACCGCTCGAAGTTTTAAGATGAGGAATGACCGTATTTCAGAGAGATTAATCCAGCGTATGCATGAAGAATGAGGTGAGAGGAAACTCTAACCATAATAAGGCTTTGTTTGTATGTATTTTAAAATGGATTCTGCGGGGACCTTGTCTCAGATTTCTGGAAGCCCCTCAGAAGAGATACTGTCTGTGTTCTTTAAACAAAATTAGTGTTAACAGCTTTTTTCACTAATGATCATAAAAAATTCTAAGTACAAAATCAAATGTGCTCGTGATGTGTACAAAAGAGATCTGACCAATTTTTCATTAATTATTTGAATTTGGAATCCTACCTCGTAAGACTCAGGTACTATGTACCTCCTCCATCTAGCAAGCTGTAGGAATTTCCTGGCAAATCTAAGCTATGATGTGATTAGTATTCATTGTAGCAAAGTAAATTGTTATTAACATTAATGACAAAAGTAATAATGATAATGACTACTGGCATTTATTGAATATTTACTATGTGCCAGTCATTGTTTCAAGGAGTGTATATGTATACTAATTATTATTGTTAAAATGTACATAGTTAAGCATGAACGTATCTATCTCACGTTAGAGCAAATGGCCGTAAAGGGGAAGAGAACAGCAAATTGATGTGCTTGATAAATAGAACAAATTTAACCTATAGTGTCTCTTTTTATGTAATTAAGAAAATACTTATGTACTAGGCACTATGGGGAATGCGTAATATCAATGTTTTATACTGACAAGTCTATAATATAGTTAATTAACATATGCTAGGAAGTAAAAACAAATTGGGTGCACAGAATGATATTTGGGGAGTGTGATGTGGAGCTGCTCCAAGCAGAACACCAGCTTGGATTTGTTTTTCTTTTACATCTACCCTCGCACAACAGCCTCGTGGGTTTAGACACGTGGTCTGTGTGGGTCCGTCTCCTGGGCTCCGGCGCACCACACTCATGGAACACCTTGGTGATCTGCAGTAGAACTTAGATGCTGCCAGTGCGGGCTGAGCTTCTCCTATTAAGGATCTTCTTTCTCATTCCTTCTTTCAGAAATGCATAGCCCTGCTCTCTCCCCACTTTTCATTGTTTTGTCGATTCACCATGAGGTCAGCTTTTGTCTCCTTACTTTATTTTAATTTATTTTTTGAATGCCTTTTTAACTTACGTGTGGGGCTACAATCTGGAATGTGTATCTTCTATCTTTGTACATGTTGCCTTGTGAGCAGTCCCTCGGTGCTTCCCCAGCATGCTTTGTGAGTGGTTTACTTAAGCCTGTGGCTTCAGCGAGAGTGATAGGATACCGCTAAGATCCTGGGAGGAAACAGAAAGTCCGGATCTAAATGCTGAGATTATTGACTCCGTGGAAAACAGTGGTCTGTTGGGGTGGTAGGTACCAAGGTGGGCAACTAGAAACCTTTGGACAGTGATTCTGTTGGAGGGTTGTCCAACTCTGTAGGAGCTGAACGTACTAGAGAAATCAAGAGTATAAAAAACAGCTGGAAGCTCTCAAGGCCCTGCATACCCTAGTTGCTATTAAGGGCCACATAACTTGTAAAGGCAGAGTCCAAGGAAGCCCGGAGTCAGAGCTGTGGTGGCTGCAAGGACCCAGGAGATGAGAAACAGACCCAGCAAAAACCTCTGGGTCCTTCACGTCCAAGGAGGCAGACATAGCGGACTCTGGTTTGAATTAAGGTTTCGAGACTTGGAAAAGTGGCTGAAAGTGCTGTGGAAGAATGATCTAATGTGTAAACATGAGCCAGACCATGTAGAATTTGAGAGTGTATACCTATACCAAGTCTAATTTCTATGTAGTTTATTCCTGGATATTCTTTTATGTTTGCTTGTAGTTACCAGTCATCTTTTCTGTTTGAACTGACTTTCTGAACATGCAGAGCTGAAGGACCCAGAGTAGGGAGGAGGGCGTGGTGAGGAAAGTACAATTGCTCGAAACCTAGTGGCTCTGTGCTTGGAGGAGAAACCTGTATTCCTTTAGGTGATGGAGACAGAAAATTTCCCAAGTGGCGTCAAACAGAGACTTTTTGTGTAAGGGTCCCCTGGGGCTGGGTTTTGGCATATGTACATGTATCCAGTAATATTCCCCACACGGGTGAATGCTAACTCTGTCACGCGCAGAGGCAGAACTAATGCTAGCAGTTCATTCTTTCAATGAGCTGTTATTAAACTAGCCCCATACCTATTTTCATATAAAAGTTCAAATCTCTCTTGACCAGTAAATGAGATGTTCACTTTTCAAAACTGAATTAATGAATCAAAGTTGCTTTTACGATACCTCGCATTGTAGTTTTTTTAAAGCCTTATGGATAAAGTTTTGTCAGATTTTCTTACCCAACATAGAAGTCAATTAGATTTACTTAAGCTATAAATTTTAGCTTGACCAAATGATCAAGATTGAATCCCACATGCTGAACACAATGCTGTTATTTATTTCTAAAGGTCTTTTTAAAATTTTTTATTTATTTATTTGAGAGAAAGAGAGAGAAACATCAGCTCGCTGTTCCATCTGTCTATACATTCATTCATTGGTTCATTTCCTGCATGTGCCCAGAGGGGGAATCAAACCTGCAACCTTAGTGTATTGGGACAACACTCTAACCAACTTAGCTATCGGGCCAGGGCCATAATACTGTTATTTTAAATGAAAACTAATCAAAGTAATCAGAAAGTAGCTTGCATGGGTTTTTTGTTGTTGTTGGAACTGGAAGAATTAAAATAAGTTTATTTTATTAAGCTGACTTTCATGCTAGACCATAAAAAGCAGACCCAAGAGGGGGGTGAGTGTGTGCACATCCCCGCTGTTTAGTTACGGCACTGCAACCATACTGGCAAAACAGTCCCAAAGTAAGTGACGTAAAAACATGTATCTGTGTTCCCAGAACGATTGTTAGTAAGCTGCTTGTAAGCAGGGGCCATGCCTTCAATTGTTTTCAAGCTTCTGTTATGCACATACTAATAAGTGCTTGTCCGGTGACCCAAATCTATGTATAATATCTTATTCTTTCTAAGAAAACAGCTACTGCCTTTCTTTAATTCCAAATGTACACATTTTCTTCCCCATACGTCAACATCCTTGAGATTGAGGTGTGTGTGTGTGTGTGTGTGTGTGTACATATGTGCATATATATATATAGTGTCTGAGGGGCCATCAGCCTGGATTAAAGTCCAGTTCTTCCAGCAGGGATCTGTGGATTTGTGCCTGTCTGTGATAGCCACCTGAGGACACTACCAGTCTGTGACCACTTGAAATTAAATTCTCTCGAGGTTTCCTTGTGCCACACTGGTTGTGTGGATGCCGTGGCTGTCCTCTGGGGAGTTTTTTCTTCTCTTCACTCAGTCACAAGCTTGAGAAATGCACATTTCCTTGTCTCGTTCAACATAGTAAGTTTATTTCTTGTTTGCCCTTCCCCAGAGAATGGCACCCTTTGGTGTCTCAGTTGCCTGTAGTGCTCTTCCATTAGATTTCTCATGTGGGAGCATGTTTTATTTCCAAGGGGTACATAGTATAGTGGTGTATCCCATTGTTGATGGCACCTCGGGTTTGTTGAAATCCAGTTCTTGTTAGGGTTGCAATTAGCCAGCTGATCCACAGCGTTTGAAAGCCCAGACAGAGGTTCTGCTGATTGACTGGCTGCTTGTGGGTCCAGAAGGCTTATTTTATCTAGATGATGGTTATGATTTCCTTGTGGATCGAAAGATAGGAGGCAGTCTGGATGACAGTTAATGTCTTAACAGGATTTCTGCCAAGCCTTTTTGGAGTTTGGGAAACTGAGTCCCACTGTAGTTACTTCTGCATGGTTCCTTGCGATGCCTGAGATTGACTTTGAGATGACACGCAAGTGATATGACCAGGAATCGAGTGGTATTTAATCAGAAATCCTTTTTCTTCTCATTAGCTCTCACAAAGTACCATTTCTGTTCCATCGCGGCTAAGCTTCTTCACAAATTTACTGGTCAGCTGTGTCCCTTTGGCATTTCGCATAGCAATTAGTCCTTACCCATCTTTTTGATATCGCATGTGCAGAGCAGAATACCCTCTCAAATTAACATCTTCATTTGTTAGCAGATTATTCGTTTGTCTCCTTGGCGAGTGGTTCTGTCCCTGGATGATTCTCTTCTTTGGGAAAAGAGACAAGTGGAAGAGGATTAACAGTTATTTTTTGCCCACTATTGTCCGGCACTGTATGAAATTATTTAATTTAATTCTCACAGCAACCTGTGGCAGGTAATGATTATTACCCCATTTTACCTGTGAGCAGACTGAGGTTCACAGAGGTGCCGCACTGGCCCAAGGCGCCTCCCCACAGGTGAGGAGCTGAGCGGGATTTGAAAGGAGTCAGGCTTCGAAGCCAAACGCTTCTCACTCCACCTAGTTGTTTCACTTGAGGGAAGAGCTTTACCTAGTTCTCCCCCACCCCCAAGTAAGGCTCATTTAAGTGATTTATTCACAATAAAGATTCAACACATGTATAATTCAACTAAAAGTAGATACTTCTCTACATCACAGCTGTAGGCCTCGAGGCTTGAAAGGTGGGCTTTTTGCTCTGTGTGTATATGTGTGTTACATTGGTGCTGGTTTTGGCTACTGTGTTAACATTTGAGAAATGAGTACTCTTACCTCATTTGAAAACAAAAACTGAGGCCTTGTTAATCTAATTCTCGAGTTTAAACATCTTAAAATTAGTGTTCTCCCAATTAACAGATAGTCTTACCTGCTTTGGTGTCTCATTTTCACATAGATGTCTGATTTAGATTTTTTTTCTCTTTAGGATTCTCATTAGGTGTCAATTCAAAGCAAACTATTTCATATTTATATGTATATTCTGAAAATTTCTAGAACTTATTATAATTTGAGTAAATTTAATGTCATAAAAGAAAATGATTTTAGAAAATGGTATAGGTATGATTGATAGATATAATCTTAAGTCCCTTGGGATTATAATAAATTGCAATAAAATTATAATAATATAGTTTGAGTGTATATATGCCATATGATAATAATACACAGCTACATTTTAAGCTAACAAAAGCTTTTCTCATAAGTCTTAGAATTACCTAGAGAGGGAGGCTTCATGAAAGCTAGATGACATTTGTAATTACCAAGTAAAGATTGAAATTCAGAAGGGAGAGATGGGGAGTGTGTGTGTATATACCTGTAGCCCTACCGAGGCCTAATTTATTTACCCAGCCTCCTCTTTCCTACTGCCTGGTCAGACCCATGCACAGGTTTGGGTGTTCTGAACCAGGCTTCCAATCTGATGGGCTCTCCTGTGAACTTCAGTGATTGATGAACGCTCTCGGGAGAAAGCATTAGAGAGAAGAGAGTTCCGTTCCACGGTCCTCACACTTGGCTCCGGAGCCAAGCCTGCTTTAATCATTTCACGCTGGGATTCCTTACTCTCAATGCTGGCTGTGATCTGGTTAGTATCTGACCTTTTCTTACCGTAGACCTGGTCCCTCTTTGAAAATAAATAGTAGTCAGGATAGCCGACCGCAGGCCTGAGAACAGACAGGTGATGACTGAAAAAGTGGTGCCTTTCTTTATCAAATAAAAAAGTAGAAAGAAAATGTAGGGTCGAGTGGGACAGGAGCAATAATGTTGGAGGTAGCCAACAATACTGTGGCTTGATTTTTTCCAGTACAGGTGGCGATATATGTTTGTTGTGCAAAGACTCTCCAGGGCGACCTTAGAGAAAAACAGGATGCACAAGACTTTTAGTCTGGAATTTCTACAGAATTGAGTCATAAGATGTTGGAAGTGCTGTTGTGCTGTGGTGATTATGCCAGATTCAAGTTTCATTATATCACATATGTTGTCATTAGTAGTGACAGGTTGGCCAATTAATCTGTCTCTTTGGAAAACCTTCAAAGGAAGATCAGCTTATTTGACTTTTTATCATTATGATTGTCTGTTTGATAATAATTCACTTTGGAACATCTTCAAGACTCATTTGCTTCAGTGCCCTTTTAAAAACTCTTGGCAAGAAGATAGTTAAAGATAAATATTGACAAGTATTTTTGGATCTATAGTAGCATGCTGTTTTGTACATAAGCACATTGCAGTTACTCTGGAGCAATTTCGAACTTAATGGAGACCCTTCCTACGGTAAACATTGTGGGATGTGACAGGATTCCTAAATAGGAATTAGTCCATCCGTGTGGGCCTCACAAGGGCAAGGATCTTTTCTTATTCTCTGTATCCCAGGATTAGTGACACGTTCAACAAATATTTGTTGAATTCATGAGTAAATGGCCAATTGAGTGAATTTAAAAAATATATGAAAGCCATACTATTTTAAAAAGTCAATTTCATATCCAGAAAGCTGCAGAGAATAACTTTAAGAACCTATATATCTACCTTCAAGTATGAATCATTAACATTTGCTTACATAGGCTTTCTCTTCTTTTTTTCCTTTTAACTCAAGAAATAAAATATTGCTTTCCCTCCTTCCTCAAGGCACCTCCCATTGTGAATTTTGAAACCGTGCTTCATGTTCATGTTGTTATGCTTTTGTTTTACGTTTATGTGTATCAAAACAGTTTATAGTACTGCATTGTTATGTTTTTCAATTTATATTTATGACATCATACCCTTTATGCTAGAATATTGTTCTGCAGTTTCGTTAATTCAAAGTTGTGATTTTGAGAAATGTCCATGTTGATTACATATATATCTATTTTATTCATTTTATTGCTCTGTAAGTTTGTCTTACACCATAATTTACCCATTCACTTTTCGATGCCTGTTTAGATTGTTGCAAACTTGTTTTCACTGTTCTAGAAATATTCCTGTGAACATTTGTGTACAGCTGTCTGTGTTCACGTGTGGGACCTTCTCTGAGGAGTGCTTCTGGGAGTGGGATGGGCAGTCTTCGTGTGTTCTGTGCTCCCGGAAAGGCCTGTCTTTATTCACCCTTCCACCAGCATGCAGGCAAGAATACCTCTCCTCCATGTTCTTTCAAAGAAGCTATACAGTATTTAGTCAGTAAAATACGAAACATGGGTTTTTTCTTTTCAAGTTCATGGTGGATGGCTGAACTGCTGTTTAATTTTGTGAAATTCAAATTCTTTTTCATGACCTTAGAGGAGAAGGGAAGACAGTCTACAGACCAAGACACTTGTGCATGAAAACAGGAGGTAGCCATGGACAAAAACAGGAGCCTGTTGGGTTAGAACCTCTTCCGGTGCCCTCCTTCCGGGGCTGCCATTGAGCTGCAGTGAAGCACGGCTTGGTGTGCGAGGCACGGCGACTAAACCCGATCGCAGTCCTGGCTGGAAAGACTGCGTAGTACTCATTTTCAGCCCTAAGTACTTAGCTTCTTAGCAGTCTGAACTGATGCTTTCTGAGAGGCATATTATAGAACTAAAGTAGATCTCTTCATGAAAGGTTCTGGATTAAATAGTTGGAGTAACAGTCAGTTTATTCATCTTCACCACTTGGAACATATTTTTAAACCTTTTATTTTTAAAAGAAAAGATTTCTCTTTTACGTTGGAAACTACTGTTAGCAGAAATGAAGGTTTTTGTCAGAAGGAAAAAAAAAGTATGAGTAATTTTATGGGTCTTTTTTTTTCTCTTTTGTCCTGACAGTAGGTTCTATTTTGTCAATTCTACAGGAAGATGCCATTTCCTTGACTGGCTTTTTTTCCCTTTAATACAGACATAGCAAGTATGAGACTGCCTTTTTCACCTTCGGTCTCTTCCATGCATCTCCAAGTTTCATCCATCAGCTGAAATGTCCATCTAACTCTAGCAAATGGTCATGGCAAACACGATGTTCTTCGTTATCTGCCCAAGTTCCCTATTCTTCTTGCCAAATGTTACTGCTGAGAGTATCATTTCTACTTACTCAGCACTGGAATCTCCAAAATCACCTGGGTGTGAAATCTTTCTCGCGGGTGCCACTCGTTGCCTTTATTAGAAAAAATCACCGTTTCCTCTTTTGTCAGCTCCTTCCTTTTCCGCCGTAGTCTGACCAGTGTAATATGTTAAATTATAGTCTACAGAAGGTCATCTCAAGGTTGCCACCTTGAGACCAGGATTATGTCCTTGCTGTTTCAGTACAGTGTTTAGCACATTTGTGAACTCAGTAAATACTAAGCTCCAACTCTTGAGTGTCTGTCTGCCAGTTAACCTGTGATAAATGGCACAAAACAGATTGGTTTTTCCTCACAACACAAAATGCTTTCAGGCCACTTGAATATCCTTCCTCAGATGAGGTTGGTGCACATCCAAGTTTGGGGCCCACTGGGCTAAGCAGAAGAAAGCTTGGGAAGGAAATTGATGGGGGCAGGTCATGTAAAACAATAATAGTAACACGTTATCTGTTGTTCTGGGTCATCTGCTCTGCTACTTGCCTTCTGTTGTCATAGAAAACTGAATATTGATAGAAATTATTAAATCAAGAAGATAACAATGGTGATTCCACTCAGCTGCCTCTAAGCCTGAGGGATTCTTTCACAGCTAAGCAAATGGCTGCATGGCTAATGTCTGAAACAAAATAGGCAGCAGGTTCAAGGGAAATTAAACTCTCCTTTCTCTGACCCCTTTCTATTATATTCTACTGGAAATTTGTATTTCTGAAGAATTTCTAAGTCATTTGCTGAAGGCAAATACTTGTGTGGACCTAATGGAGTATAGAGCCATGCAGAGGGAGGGAGGAAGGCGGTGAGTGGCAGTGATGGGTGGGAGCCAGGCTGGGTGTCCTCCACAGCCTTTGTGGCCGGGTACACTCACTGCAGCCCCAATGCTCTCCCAAAGCCAGAGCAGCCACGGGGGCTCACCCTTCAGAGGTGAGAGGGGTGCAGGCTCTGGTCCTTTAGCAGCTATTGTGCTGACTTTACAGAAGTTGAAGGAAAGGGCCAGGTAGTCACACTCTGTCCCTCCACTGACTTGAATTGGAGTGAAGTGAGCTCTAAAACGGTGGACCGGGCCCCAGCCACCCTGCCTCTCTCTGATGTTTGCAGTGCCACCAGTTGCACTGTACTCCTTTCATCGGAGCATTATCATGGTTCAAAAAGCAAAAGCATACCGTTCTGAAAAATTAAGCATCATTGCTCATTTCACTCATTGTACTAGGCTGGATGAAGACCAAAGAGAACAAGAGGATTCTGTGTGTCTTTAGAAGAACTCCTGCAAGGTCACCCGAGGGGGAGGTGGCGGGAGAGATGGTCATTTATCAAGGAGCCCTGGGACCAGAGAGAAAATGCACCTCCTTCTTCCCTGCTTCACATGTGCACTCTCACATCCACTGAATTATATGTTAGTAAAGTCAGAATAAGCTGAGTCAAGGGCAGCCTTAAAGGGGAGCAGAACAGACAAAGAGAAAAACAAAACTAAGCAACAGGTCGTCTGATGGCCTGTGATAGAACAGGGAGTGAGCACTGTTGCAGCAGCTGCTCCAGAACTTCTTTCCCCAGGTAACTAACCTGCTGTCAGGCCTGTGGCCAAACCCCAGTGGTTCTACAGTAACCTTCATCGAGACTCAGCATCTGCATTGCAGTGTCCTTATCAACAGGTTGCCCATCGTGGAGCCCCTAGGTGTTGATCCCCTTAACTTAACGGGGACAGGGGACACGCTGAGTGACAGTCACCACCTCCTCCTCCTGCTTCTCTCACTTGGTGCCTCTCAGAGTCATCATGTCGCCTCAGCTGCCTATTCCCACAGAAAAAAGCAGATGCACCCCAATATTTATGACTAGCCCTGAGTGCTGTGGCTTAGTGGGTTGGGCATCTTCCTGCAAACCGAAAAGTCATGGGTTCGAATCCCAGTTGGGACGCATAGCTGGGTTGTCAGCCAGGTCACCAGTTGGGAGCGTGCAAGAAGCAACTGATCAATGTTTCTCTCCTTTCTCTGCACTTCCCTCTAAAAATAAATACATAAAATCTTAAAAACTGAAATCTATGATCCGAAGCAGGACGTTCACCTTGATTGCCTGGCTTCAGGTTAAGGATGGAGCAGTTGAGGGCGGAGTGGGGTCATCACCTTCTCTGGGGAGGCTCTACCTTCTTTGGGCCCAGAGACTTGTTTTAACTTATCTACAAAGTTAATGGATTTAATTATGTGTTAGAATGTAATTAAAGATTCTTCCCAATTAATGATGCTGGTGTAGGGAAAGCCATAAATGCTCCTGTAGCTCAGCAAGCGTCGGGTTGAAGTAGAGTGGTGTTTGGAGGAAGTTCCTGCCTCCCAATACATGCCTTTCTGCACACTGGGTTCACTCAGTACTGAGGAGCTGATCTCTTGGAGAAAGGGTAAGCACATTGCGTTTTATCACATCCATCCAGTGAGTCAGTTGCTCTGCTTTGAGTGGTGGTGGCAGGCGGTGTTCTGAAATTTTACTTTCCAAGTCATGGAAAAGTGGAATGAATTATTTGTTGAGGAGACATTGGTCATAAAATGTTCCCTGATCACTGGAGGCAGTAAGATTAACTATATTATATGTGAAATAATACACAACTTTGGTCAACAGTGAATAATGATAAATGAGTGAAGAAAGAGAAAAATGTTTTTAAATAGGCCAGAAATGTCATGCTTATGTTGGTTTCTACTTCTGTTTGAAATTTTTAAAGATCAACATATGTATCATTTTCAGTTATTTGAAATCTGCCATTAAGAATTATGGATTTAAGGTTTCCCAAAAGAACACTTAATCTTTTAAGCTCTTGTGCTATTAAAAAGATCATGGAGGATCAAGTAAAAGCATTTTAAATGTAAATCTTACACAGGAAGAATGGCAGCACCCTGTGTGGTGCCTAGTCTATTTTTCTAGGATGAAATTAACTGTCACGTACCTGGGAAGCTACTAAAGTCTTTTTCTGAGAGAGTCAACAACTTAGTTAACCCTGAGAGAGTTGGCACTTACGGGAAATAGAATAAAGGATGCCAGTGCTAGAAAGCAGGCAAAGAAAGCCCGAATGGATGTGAATGGGAGCCGTCCTGTGGTAGACACTGCAGTGACAGGGTTGTTGGGAACATCAGTGCAGATTGACCGTAGGCCAAACAATCTCAAAACATAATTGTATCACAAAAACAATTAGACTACAATTAGATCTGGTCTTTGAAGCTCTCTTACAAAGGTGCTGCCTGAACTTCTAAGGAGCTTTTTTTTTTAAAACTGGTGCGATTTTTGCTCGGGTGCCTCCCATCTGTGGTTGAAGAGAGTCAAGATGTCACACAAAGCCCTTGGGAGTCCGAAGCGCTCGGAGCATGAGGGCTTGTGCCAGCCAAAAGCCGTTTCACCACAGCCCAGGGCTTCATCGGTGGACACTGTTGGCCTTTGTGCTTAAAAGTTTCTCTGGTGGTTTCTTTCTGTCTGTGAGTTTTAAGATCCAGGACACCAAGATGTGACCACCCGTTCTTACTACAGGTCTAAGGAAGTTCTTCAGGGGGTCGTTGGTGGCTGCGTGAAGGCCTCCCCACTGCATGTTAACCTCAGTCACTTTAAGTCTTGGTCAATTGGGAAGAAGATGCTTTTAATGTAATTTCATGTGTGAAATGTATAGGACAAGTTTCTTGATCTACTTTTAAAATAGTTAAAATTTTAATGATTGTTATGAGTAAATGAAGGTTCATGTTCATTGTAATTAACATGGTTACAATTAATTATAACTAATTGCAGTTAGTTACAATCACTGTACTTAAGTAAATACCCAGCATTTTATATTTAAAGCATATCTACTTCAGTCGTCCCACCTAGCACAATATGTAGCACAGAGTTCTGTGGCCCAGTATCTACTTAATACATATAGGTTAAGTAAATGACCATTCAGGTTGAACAACCAGGCTGAAATAGAATGGTGTCTAAATGGGAGAGATAAATGGGTTTCTGAAGCAGTCTGCATAAGTGGTCAGTAAAGCTTGAGTGTCACGATATGCAAGCATTGATGCCAGCAATATGTTTGTTCTAAGATATTTTGTGTATTCGAGAAACCTATATTACTTTGCATAGTAGGTTTATTTTATGCAGTAGTCAGCTTTGAAAGTGGTGGGTTGCACCCAAGAGTACCAGGAGGTCACTGTGGAAGTCACGTGACATGTGAGAGTGTGACAGACAGTCAGGCTGGGCGGATTCATGCAAGGGCGGCTCTGCCCAGCTGGTCACACGTTGTGTTGCTTGTTTAGCGACCTCTGGTCTACACTCTGAATCTTGTCTCAAGTTTTAATATAGATTTGTGATATCATCCAATACTTACCATACATTAAATACATAAAGCAAATTGTGGCTATTTCTTGAGGCCATTAGCATTACATTAATATTGGGAGTGTTTTCCACTCCCTTTTGTTGCAGTGAACCTTAGGACACAGACACAAAGTTCAAATCCTGTCTCTGCTGCCATCAGCTGTGAACGCCTGAGCCTCAGTTTACCTCTCTGTAAAATGAGGATACTGCTCCCGATTCACAGTATTGTCAGTCTTCTCTACCTACGTGAAGCTGCGGTGCCCCTCAGAACTGGCTAGCTGAGGTTTGGTTGGAAGGAAGTGTAAGTTTTCTTGGTTTGACACAGTATCTCTGCTATCACTGTTGATGAAAGAGCCCGGGAGAACAAACACGGGTCAGAGTTGACTTGATAAAAATGTTGAGCTGACCCCGTTGGGACTGAGAAGGCTGGGGACGAAGCAAGAGAGGGCTGGAGAAGCAGCTGCACTGGAGGCGGGGGAGGGTCGATTGCTGCCAGAGCTCTGCACGGACCGCAGCTGGAAGCCGGGGTTGATGACCTGGCGGTGAGGGAGCTGGCCGCCCAAGGATACAGAAAGAGAACAGCTCAGAGAGCATTCGGCTCCCATTTGATGTAGGAACAACAGTCCTCCGTATGTCAGTATCTCTTGAGGTTGCTATTAAGGTGGAACATGACAGCTAATATTTCAATTCTGCTTGGTATATTGTGAGTTATTAAGAGAACTTTAAATTATGTTTAGGATATTGTGTTTAAGAAAGAAGGAAAACCTAAACTTTTTCTTAAAAGGGTTAAGGTAAAAATCTATATTGCATTTAAGCCTTAATTAGCTAGATTGAAAAACTGACAACATTTACCTGAGATTTATTTGCAAAAGCTCCAGTCAGGCGGAGTGGACCTCACATTCACATTTTAGCTTCATGATACTGGATTTAGCCCAGTTTCCTCATCTTCCAAATGGAATTAAAGTTCCTATCCACCGTGGAGCTGGTAAGAGGTTTAAATGAAATAACCCATGAAAAACAGTACAGTACTTAACACGAAGTATGTGCTAAATAAAAGTTAGCTTTTATTATTGGTATTCTTACTATTAATGTACGACTACTACTTTACCTTTTCAAGATTTTTTTTCTAAAACCATTAAGTCCCACTTGTTGTACATTACCCAGAGTTCCTTGCTTTCTATTCCCTTGTCTGGTCTGGATTTCCTTTTCTTTTGTTGATTTTTCCAAACATTGTTTTTAATGTTGGATAACATAGAAAGCTTAGAGAGGGAGTTCATATTACACCGTGTGCACAAGTTATATCTTTTCCTCTGTTCTCTTTCTTGCCTTGGCTGAGTGTTGGGTATTTCTTTGGTGTCCTTTCCACGCATGTTCAGTTTTCCTTCCTGAGCTCTGAGCAGCGTCCATGTGATGGTGCTGCTTGCTGGCCACAGGCCAGCCACCAAGTGAGCGCAGGTGTATTCCTGTCAGTCTTCGTGCAGCCTGCAGCCCTGTCTCTCTCCTCTCCTCCTCTCCCTCTTTCTGGTTGTAACATTTCTTTTGGTTCAACAAAATGTCACAGGAACAGTCTAAAAATGTGCTTTATCTCCTTTTTGCGACATAATTGTAACTTGAGTGAATTTGTTCTTAGCGGAGAGGAGTGTGACATTTCTAAACAAACATTACAGCCTCCACTGTTTCTTATATGCCATTCATAAAGCATGAGCTCAGATAGAAAAGGCCAAGTTTCCACTCAAGTTAAAATGAAAAATTCAAGTTTTAATCAACATCGGGTATTAGTTTTTATCTTGATAAAAGGCTTTAAATGCTGGAATGATAGCTGTGATTGAACACTCATTGGCACCTGGACTGTGGAATTCCAGGGGCCAAGGCCTATACTGTAACTGTGTGTACCTGAAGTGTATTTTTCAGAGAAACCAGAGCTACAGGGGTGGTTTGGGTTTCACTTTTGAGAATGATCAGAGACAAATATTTGATGAGTATAATGTTTGACTGATGGATGTTCAAACAACTATTACCTTAAATGTACCGTAAAATCAAATAAACGAAGAACTTTTCCATCTCACTAGTAATTCTACCTAAAAAGAATTTTAATGCCTCACTTTGGAGTAATACTTTAAATATGTAAATCTGATCCCATCACTTCCCCACCCCAAGCCTACCTAAAATCTTCAGTGGCTTATGGGAGCCCTTAGAAGAAAATACCCCTGGAAGAAAATGCAGTGTGTTTCACAGAACCAGCACACCTCAGAGCAGCTGACCCGTCGCTCTCCTGCCACACTTCTGCTTCTTCACCAGGCAGACTGGTCATCTTTCACTTTCTCAAAAGCCCCACATTCCCTGCACCCCTGCCTAAGGACCTCCCAGGACGGTGTGCCTCTTTGGGAATGCGCTTTCTCCCATTTTTGGCATGGTTCGTTCCTCCGAGCCTTCACTTTTCATTGCCACAGTTCCTTTCTTAAAGCAGACTTCCCTGGTTCCAGATCGCAGCTGGGGCCTCAAGGTTGCCATCTTTCATGATCTCCTGTTCCTTTCCCTGTGGCACTTGCCACACTCTGTAATTGTGTGTTTAGTTCTATGTTTCTTTAGCATCCATTGCACCAGCAGATTGTAAGCCTGTGAGGACAAGGATCTGTTTTATTTACAAATGTGTACATAGCTTCTGGCACAGTGCCTGCAAATAGTGAGCTCTCAATAACGGTGCTGAAGTGATAAATGCTCAGGTAAGGTTGCAAGAGAAGGATAAATGATTGAAATGGTTTGCATGTGTTGTCTTTGCTTCTTTTCTTCCTCTAGTATGGTGTGAACATTCTACCTTTTATGACATTTCCTCAAAGAAACTGTTGTATTATTTTAAGTGACAACAACACAACATTTATCCATTTAGGCTGGGTGCTTCTGCACACAAGGGTAAATTAGACGTAGCTTCTACTTCAATGGAACTTGGAATGTAAGCAGAGAGATAAACATTTATCCAACTCTTTGTAGGACAATATGATAATGGTTCCCAAGGGCCTGTGTTTTGGGGAGAGGTGGACAGGATAGGAGAAAGTTTAATAAGGAGATGACATTGAGACTCACTGAATTTAGGAGAAGGAGTAGAATTTTGCAAGATGGAGAAGGTTGGAAAGCTGCTCTTGGCAGCAGAACTCAAATGAACTGAGACAGAGGGGCATCAAAGTACATGCTGTGCTCAGGGAGTCTGGTAGGAGTTGTAATTCTGTGTGGCTGGGGTTGGGTGGGGAGAAGGGTGATGAGTAATGAAGAGTGGCAGGAAATGACCCTGGAAAGATGGATTGGGCTTAGGTCCTGGATCATTTGGGTGACTTGGCTAAGAAGTTTAGATGTTATGTAGGGCTTAAGAGGCCATGAAATGTTTTAAGCAGGTGAGCGAGAGAGCAGATCTGCATTTCAGAAACATGATGCTAGAGTTCTGTGTGAAGGCCTCTCCAAGGGAGCTCTTGCGGTGGGGTGGTGACGGTTTGCTGCTGACTGAGTGGGGAGGGGCCAAGAGGGCGATGAATAGCAGCCAGACTTGGCCGAAGGTAGATTGCTGTGGGAAGGGAAATAATGACGGGATCTCTTTGAAAAATCTTTCTCTTCTTCTTTTTTTTAATCATGAAAGTAATACATGCATAATAGAGAGAATTTGGAAAATGCAGAAAATTGTAAGAAAGGGAACAGAAAGTACAATATGGAATCTGGAAGGGAAAGTAGAATCAAGGGAAAATGCTCTTAAGATGGCCAGGGTGAGAGGGAACTTTTGAAAACGATCCAGAAGGATATTTCCTTTAAAAAAAAAAAAAACAACTTTAGTTTATTCTCACTTTCTCCCTCCCTCCCCCCCACCCCATCCTAATTCTATCTGTCTAGGGGGGGCCACAGCCTTTTGGGTGTCAGATGTTTTACATATATTTCTACCTCTGTCTGGAATAGCTCCTCTTATTGTTCCTCCTTTCTTCCTTTTACCTTGCTAACTTACTTACTCAGGCCAATGACAGTAGTAGTAAAAAACATAAAAATAATAACAGTAATTGCAGAAATATATACTAATCACTGTGGTTAGTTTTTTTATTTGTTATCTAATTTAATTCTCACAAGAGTTCTGTATGGTGTATACTATTATTGTCCCATTTTGTAGATAAGGGTACTAAGGCGTTGCAGGTTCAGTGACTTGAGCAAGTGTGAATAGCACTACTTATCATTTCCTCAGGGAAGCCTTCCGTACCCCTGACCGAGTTAGGAACCCCTGTAATGTGAGTCCATAGCTGCTAATTTTTCCCAGGAGACTTTGATCACATTAGTCCTTACTTGATAAAGGTGGACCTTCCCTGTCAGACTGTATGCCCTATGAGGGGACCTTTTATGTCTTCTCCCTAGCTTTGTCTCGAATGCTTAACTTTGTGATTACATGATGCGTAGTAGGGTGCTCAGTTAACCAGCCTCTTGACAAGGATGGTGGTGGCTACTCTTGTAGTAAGGTCAGTCTAAGCCTGGGGTGCACCCGCATGGGTGCCCACACTACAAGGATATACTTACTAGCTGGGCTCCGTGATAGTCTTGGGCCTTGAGATATGTGGAGTTTGGGAATTTCTGAAGCCTAGGGGCCTCTAGTTCAGACTCTGCATATCTCCTTCCCATCTCCTGTCAGTTCTCTTTATTTCATGGAGCTCTCTTCCAGCTGGTCTGTTTTCTAGGCCTTGAACCAGATCTCATCCTCATGCAGTTCTACACAGCGGGACTCCGGGTCTGCCATGGTTGATGCTCAGATTCTCTGAGCTATTTCTTTAAGTGTTCAAGGTTGCTTTTCTTTGGGGTTTATGTGTCTGACTTTCATTGAACTTTTAAGGCTGTATAATCTTGAGGGGGAAAAAAAAAGATGGTGATCCTAGAAGGTGATTTTTCAAGATAATGCTGCATTAAAGTTTCATTTTCATATTTTGTCTGACGGATTAGATTAAGTCGATTTGAAAATTACTAATAAAGAAACTGAGCTTTCTTTAATGCAAAAAAAGATGAATTACTGAGGTTTACATTTTAATTCAAATGTAGGTTTCATAGTATATTCTAAGGTAAATATATTTTTGGATCAGTTATGGACCTGTTGCTTCTTTAATTTATTTACCAAGATATACGAACTGCTAAGGCACCGGAAAGCGAACACTCATTTCAGCAGGTTAATCTGGAGTACTGTGAGCCCAACCACCAACATCCAGAGAGCAACTGTTTATATTAGTTTTGATAAAAGAAAA
Source organism: Tonatia bakeri (assembly GCA_004024845.1). Classification (NCBI taxonomy): domain Eukaryota; kingdom Metazoa; phylum Chordata; class Mammalia; order Chiroptera; family Phyllostomidae; genus Tonatia; species Tonatia bakeri. The sequence continues at coordinate 68,707 of PVIA01002876.1, read as the reverse complement.
AACAATAGATGTAAGGGTTCTGGCTGTTTCTTTGACAGTTAATGTGAAGTGTCAGGAAAAGCACACATGAATTTTTTTCTAGTGTAGGTTTTTTCCCTTAAAAAGTGGTCATAGTAAGTAAGGCATTTAAGGTGGGTCAACACAATTTCAAAATACTGGCTTGGAAGCTCCTTTAGTCTTTATCTTTGTCCTTCTGTTTATTTATAGACTGGAAAGGGAAGACAGCCTTTCCTGCCTTTTCAGTTTCCGAATGATGATATCTCAGTTTGCAATGAACTGGTCCAAAGGGAGAAGTCAGCCTTTCTGCATCTGCAGAAGAAACCACCACTATCATAAGCTGGGGTCAGGGTTGTCAAATTCAGATGGTTAAGTGCTTTCTACCATTTCCCTTTATTTAAAAATTAATACAGCCTTCTAAAAAATTTTAGTCCTAAAATGTATTAGAGGGAGTATTATAAAAAGAATATAACAATAGACAGTATTATTAAAGGATATAAAGATAATTGTTGTAAGCCATAGTAAAACTAACTCTTTGTTGCCATTTCATGGCTGGTCCTGATACCAAATTTTGTTACTCTTGGCATGAAATTAAAGTTAATGGAGTCTGTGATCTGATTATCCTATTTATAACAGTATTTTATATTCATTCATTTAACTGGCGCTTTCTAAGAGTGCTGAGAACTGAGGATCCAGGGATGAGTAAGACCTAACTTGTGCTTTGGGAGAGCCCATAGCCAGGGGGACAAAGAGATGACTTCATTATCAAGGGCATCTTCCAATCTGCTATGAGAGCCACGGTAGCATCTCTTGCTCCAGTGCAGAGGAGCCAAGCTTCAGTATATCTTGATCTTTGGGTCTTCAAGATTTCAGCAAGCTAGCAACTGGCAACAGCAGGAAGAGTGTGTCAAGACTCCTTCATTAATCCATTCACTCACAAGAAAACTGACATTTGTGGCAAGAATGTCCTGTGTTACATGCTAGCAATATAAAGGTGAAAGCCACATTGTTGTGCTTAAGGAACTTTAATAGTTCAATTGGGAAAACACACAAGTCAGTGTATGTAATTTCCCCTTCCTCAATAATAAGTGCAATAAGACCAGTACCATAGACTTTCATGGAGAACAAGGTGGAGTCATCTAGGCATAATGCTATCAGTTCGGCAGCCCTATCTTCGCTTCCTCTTCCAGCTACATTTCCCAGCTTCTTTCGCAGCAGGGGTGGAGGCCTGGGACGGAGTTGTGGAGAGTAGAATGTGGGCAGAAGTGATGGACACCATGTTTGACCTGAACATAAAATCCTTCACATTCTTTCCTCCCTTTCTGAGAAGACTTTGGAGACCACGTGTAGAAGATGTCAGCATTATCCCGTCAGAAGGAGCCTGGGTCCTTGAAGGACTGCTTGCAGATGAACATTGCCCCTCCCAGACAACATCGGACCGTCCTATAAATGAGAAATAAACTTTAATTGTTTAAGTCCCTAAATTTTGAAGGTTATTTTTCACAGCAGTTAACCTACATTGATTAATGTACTCTGTCCACCCTCAGGATACTTGCCCTTCGAAAGCATTAGTTATGCGATGAGGGGGGGAGGGAGACACCTTGGGACTTTCAGGAAATAGTAGTTTGGTGTGTCCAGGGCATAGTAGGAGTGAAGGACCGCATTTATGGATAGGACTGGAGAGAAAAGTCAAGGACAGGTCATGGAAAGCTTCATGGGCCAAGCTAAGGAAGGAGAACCATCAAGAACTGCAGGAAAAGCAGCCTAAGTCATAGAGTGTGTAATGATGATTTTCAAGCAATAAAGAAAAGTAGCCAACCCAGATTTGGTAAATAGTTTGGTAAAAGAACCGATTTGTTGTAATAAGAGAACTTTTAAAATAATGGACATGCTTAGTGAGTTTTCTCACATACATGGTCTCCTAAAGTTAATGAATATAGACCGCCTCCATTGAGGCTAATGTGGGCCTGGCATTGACAGAACTTGAGAAAAGTGAAGGTTCAGCCTGAGAGAGAGAACTTGGAAAGACCGTAATCATTACCTTCAAGTATGAACAGCAGGCGGAAGAGGGATATACTTGACTGAGTGCTCCCAAGGGTCTAGTTAAGACAAATAGGTAGAAGGGAAGGGAGACAGATAAGGGTTCGGCATGAGGAAGAGCTTTCTGTCAGGATTGCCTGGAGAACAATCATTTGGTCCTAGAGAAGATGGCAATGAGTTTTATGAACACAAAGTGTTGAAACAGACTGGACCTACAGCTCGGAGGTGTCGTCATGAAGGTGGTTCACAAGTATTGATTGGGCTGGGACTAGATAATGTGTGGGGTCTTTGCTGAGAGTCCTGTATTCTCTGATGTTTATCTGAATTTTAAATTCTATGAAGGCTGACTTCACTTGTATTCACCCTGGTTTCAAAGTCAAGGAAATGTATGACATAAGGTCAGAAAACTTCTAAAGAGTAGAAAGTATGTTTGCACAAATGTCTTTACCTAGAGCTAATCATTTGACACATAATACATGCTTTTTGTTGGGACTGATGAATAGGCATTTAGTCCAATTAATGTGGTTAAATGACCTTGCAGTGGTATCACTGAATTGTATCTCCAATAGAATGTCAGCCCCCACTTACAAGGCAGTGGGATGAATGAAGAAGCAGACACTATCTTCCTCTGAGATACTGGGGGAAGAAGCGTTCCCTTAACTCCCTTATTTATCAAAGCCAGATAGCTCAGCTGTTCCTCAGAAACTGTCAGAATTTCTCATCGCCGCCTTTGAACTGATGGATGGGGATTGATTGGGATTGCTTACAAAATGTGCGTTGTAGCAAGACACAACTTTATTTAAAAGACCATTAAGATGCGAACACATTATGACCATCTGAACACATCTGAAGGCCTTTTCTTACAACATGAATTATTCAAATGGCTTCTTAATAATTGCATTGATTTCCACAGTTAAAAGCAGATCAGATTATGGAATCTGCTCAATACCACTTAAATGTTTATAGATGTTTGAGTTGACAAAGGTCTTTTAGACACTGATAATTCCTTTCACTGGGCTGAATGCTAAAGATTTAGCTTGCTAATAATGCCCTGTGATTCTTTTTAATAAATTGGGAACACCATAGCAGTAGTCATTTAAGGGCTTGATTCTTACTCTATTCCATTCCCAGAGTCATTGCCTGGAAATCTAGTTATGCTAAATATCCAACCAAAAACTTTAACATTTATATTGAATAGAAGCTTTTATGTTTCTTTTTTGCAAAGATCAATATAGTAAACATATCTTAACCTGCATGTATTGATGCATATATTTTAAAAATCTATGAATATTTATAGTGATAAAATCCAATAAGATTTCAGTTTCTCAGATGCTTTTAGTACCTGATGGAAGAGGAGCAAGTTTTCTAGTATTAGACGATATTATAGGTGAAGCAAAAATTAGATCTTGTGTTCTTTTTGAGTTCCCCTTTATTTGAAAATCTCTGCAAAGGTGATTTCCATGGTGTTTTAGTTTATTCTGGCTGCCATAACAAAACACCATAGATGGGGTGGCTTTAAAAACAAGTTTATTTTCTCATAGGTCTTAGAGGCTGTGAGTCTGAGGTCAGGGTGGTAGCAGGGTTGGGTTCTGGAGAGAACTCTGTCCCTGGCTTGCAGATGGCTGCCTTCTTGCTGTGTTCTATCCTTGCTGCCCACAGGAGCAGGGAGAGAAGCCACCACTGCTACTGGATTAGGACTCCACCCTTATAACCTCATGTAACCTTAATTCCCTCCTAGAAGTCCTATCTTCAAGTACAGTCACATTGGGAGTTAGGACTTCAACACACGAACACCCGGGAGACACAGTGCAGTCCATAGCACACAAGCATTGAGCCTGAGAGTCAGGCTGCCTGAGTGTGAAGGTCACCTTACCATCTCTAGTTCTTAGTTTTGTGCATACTGACAATAAAAATAGTAATTTATTGGTGGCTTTGTTATATTGAATTGATAAGTTAAGACACGCAGCGTACTCAGCACATGGCATCTACTAAGGGTTAAAAAAGTGTCTGTTCTTTTTATTAAATATCTTAATTAGATATTATGCCTTAGCTAAGACTTTGGTGATTTTGTATGAGATCTCCAAGTACTTCATGTTTACATGGTACGTGACTACTGGCTTTGGGGATTCACAGCATGCCTTGAAAATGTTTCCCCTGAATCTTGATAGATGCTTAAATATAAGAGAATAAAGTTTATTTTATAAAATTTTTATAAATAAGTTGCTCCCATCAGTGTTGATCAGGTATCCTCACCTCCTCCCCATCCCATCCCGTCCCCAGCACTGAAGAAGACCTGCTCTGCAAACAGACTGAAGACCTGCTCTATCACTTAAAGATTTCAGGATGGCATTGCGCACATTCTGCCATAGCAGGAGCAGAGTGGTTTTCCTAGCCATGGGAAAAAAGGAATTTTCTCATCCCATTTTCCTACTGACCACACACGTGCACACACACGTGCACACACACACAGACACAGAGCTTCCTATTTGTACAGTAAACAACAGAACACATGGCCGCATACCTTATTACTGGGGGAGTCTAGACACTTTACCACTTGTAAAAAGAAATTCAGTAATTTTGGGCCTCTACCATGAGGAGTTTGGGCTCAAAGAAAGTGCATTTAATGTCTTGGAAAGCTAAGTAGAAAACAGTTGACAACTTACCAGTAGCTCTACAGGTAAGGTACAGTTCCCTGATTCATTAGCCAATATTCTATTTCCTGTGTTAAAGTGAACACTGATTGGACTTTAAATGGAATTAAAAGGGTGAAGAAAGTGCACTTGACTGATTCTCAAATAACAAATTATTTGTCAGCATTTGCAATACATGCTTGCAGACTCCACTTCTTTCTGTCTGTAGGTCTAGAGCAGGGGTGTCAAACTCATTTTCATCGGGGGCCACATCTGCCCCGCAGTTGCCTTCAAAGGGCTGAATGTAATTTCAACTCCTTAACTATTAAGGAGCAGTTACATTTATACAATCTTAAAATTATTTCGGCTCTTTGAAGGCAACCACGAGCCGGGTGTGGCCCCTGGTGAAAATGAGTTTGACAGCCCTAGTCTAGAGGAGGAGTCATGTTTTCTGTCAGCATCAGTCAAGGTCATTTCTTTTTTGAAATTTATATGTTTCCACTTTATTTTTTAAATAGGAAGCCCTAAGACTGGTTATTTGCCTACTTTGTTTAAATATCTCAATCCAGATGTCATATTCATATACTTTTGCTTATTGTTGAAAAGAATTCACTTACATTTTATGTATTGGTTAATCAGTTTCCTGTTATAAAATCTTTCCCACACCTTATTTCAGGATTTTTTCTAATCTATTTGTTTATGTTTCCAATGATTTTTTAAAAATTTTATTTTAATCATTGTTCAAGTACAGTTTTCTCCCCTTTAACTCCCAATCCAGCCTGCCCACCCCTTCCTCCCAACTTCCCTCCCATTACCACCCTCCCCCTAGTAAAAGACACCCACCCCATGTGTCTTTTAACTTCATTCCTGTGAACCCTTCCCCTTTTCCCCTGAAACTCCCTCTTCTCTCTCCACTGGTCACTTTCTGCCTGTCCTCTAATGCAGTGTCTTTGAAGGTCATGTCTATTTGGCAGTCAGGGTTAAAGAATAAAGAAGGAAGGAGAAAAAGCAAGAAAGAAGTACCCATGAGTTCTCTTAGCTCCCTTTTTAAGAAGCAGTTCTCTTTTCCTTCTCGTTGTAAGAGTTGGGCCCATTGCTCACCTCCTTGTCCCATTTTGAGGACATGAACAAGTCATGGATATTTCACACTTAAAACATTTCATTCTAAGTAGCTGTACTGTTAAGTCAAATTATAAGACTTTCTTTCTAAAATTAGAAACCCCAAGAGTCTTTGGACATCTGAACTCTTGCTTTAAAAAAAAAATTAAAGTGAAATATTTGTTTAGCACAGGCTCTGGCTGCTGTAGGATGTGCAGTTTAAGTGATCTATCCCTGTAATACTTTGCGTTGTTATGGTGGCCGGTTTCACTAGAATACTGAATGCAGTAGGAAATAAAGTGAGCATGGTATGGGCATGTACAATGTGCATGAATACTAAGGAGTTTATGTATTATATTTTAAATGCAACTATTTCCCATATTTCCTAAACTAGTAGCATTAAGAAACAATCTCTGAGAAAAAAATGAACTTTGACACCTATCTCCATACTAAAAAATTAATTTGACCTGGATTATAGACTGAAGTCTAAATTAAAATTGTAAGCCTTCTAAAAAAAACATAGAAGGATATCTTTGTGACCTCAGAGTAGGCAAAGATTTTTTGGATGCCACACAAAAAGTACAAGTCATAACGTAAAAAAATTGATAAATTGGACATCATTAAAATTAAACATTTCTGCTCTCTAAAATATACCTGTAGGAAAATGGATAGACAAGTACCTACTGCGAAAATATTCACAGCACATATACCTGACAAAGGACTTGAGTCAAAAACACATAAAGAATTTCCACAAATCTGTAAGAAAATGACAAACAACCCAATTAATGACTGGAACAGGTACTAGACAAAAGAAGATATATATGAATGGCCAGTAAGCTCAGAAAAGATGCTCAATATCATTACACATCAGGGAAATGCAAATTACAGCCACAGTGAGATGCCACTTCATATCCACTAGAATAGCTAAAATTAAAAAAAGAAAAGAAAAGAAAAGAAGCACTGCCAAATGTTGGGAGGATGCAGAAGTACCTGGAATTCTCAGTCTCCAGTGGGAGTGTGAAATGAGTCTCACCACGCTGAGGAACTGTTGGACAGTCTTGTAGGTTGAACATACATCTGCCATATAACCCAGCAGTTTTACACTTACCAAGGAGAAATGAAGATACAGGCCCACAAAAAGACTTGCATGGGAATGTTTATAGCAGCATTATTCATAAAGCCAAAAACTGGAAACAGTCCAAATGTCCTTAATAGGAAAATGGATAAACAGATTCATTTATAATGGAATACTACTCAGCAATAAAATAAAAACAACACTACTGGTTTTGCCCTGGTTGGCTAGCTCAGTTGGTTGGAGCATTGTCTGGATACTCCAAGGTTGTGGGTTTGATCCCTGTTCAGGGCACATGCAAGAATCAACCAATGAATGCATAAATAAGTGGAACAAAAATAGATGTTTCTGTCTGTCTGTCTTTCTCTCTCTCTCTCTCACACACACACATTCTCTCTCTCTTTAAAAATCAATAAAAATAAATAAATAAGTACAACACTATTTTCAGACAGAAACATTGATGAATCTCAAAAAAATGTTGAATTCTAGAAGCCTGTCACAAAAAAAGAAAACTTTATTCTACTATTTAATTTTCATGAAATCTAAACACAGGTAAAACTGTATTTATCTGTTTTTAGGTAAATCTAATTTAGTGGCTAGATAGTGGTTGGAGAGAGTTTGACAGGTAAAGGGCATGATGGGATTCTCTTAGGGACGCAGATGAGCTGGGGACATTCATCTCCAGGGACATTTGACCTCTTAGGGGACACCTTGTTTGAGTGGTGACTGCACAACTTAATATCTGTGTATTTTATTCTATGCCAGTATCTCATTTTAAGAAATAAGAATCTGTCTTCTTTCGTCAAAATGAGTGCAGGCTGATGAATAATCCAAAGTGGGAGCCTAGAGAATGTGAGAAGGTGTTTTGTGAGATTCCTTGGAAGAAGAAATTGGCTGCTTCCATTGTGTACAAATATGCCTGTACTCTGAGAACCCCTCAGAAGATTCCACTAAAGAGGAGGACCTGGAGTCATCAACCCACTAACCAAATGAGAAATGGAAAGGGCAGGTTCTGTACCAGCAGACCTAGGACCGTCACTAAGGAGGCCATTTCAGAGTGAACAGATTTTGGTGAAGAAGCAAGGGTGGGGTGGTCTTTGCCAGCAGTGAAGTTGCTGACTTTCATGCTTCATCCAGAGGAGGAGTTGGTACATGGAGGTCCTTCTGGGGATACTTATGGTGTTCCTTGGTTTGGAAGTCGACTGACCAAAAGGACTAGTTAGTGGGTGTCATATTGAAGGTGGACCAGAGATTGAAGCATCTTGAAGTCAGGGATGCTGGATTGGGTTTATAAAAGTGTCACAATTGTTCCTTGGACCCGGTTTCTCGAGGCCAGCAATGTAGGATTCCACCTCAGACAGGAGGTCTGATCCACCTGGTCAGCTTTCCTGATGGAGACGGAGAATTCCTTTATGTTCCCAGTTACTGAAAAGCATTGATCCTACACAGATTGCCTTTCGCAAAACTGCATGAACAGTGGACTTCATAGAACTTGATTTCCCTACAGAGTCCCTTATGATGGTGTCCAAGAATATTCTTGACTTCTGAGTGCTTTCAGTGCTGCTGAAAAGCAAAAAAGGACTTGATGGGAAGTCAGAGAGGGCATCAACATCAGAGTAACTTATTTCCTTTCTGCAGTGGAAGGAAGAGCAGGACCTTAAGGCATTTCTTATTTCTTATTCGGGTTCTGTCAGATATCTCCGCTGATCACAGGAGTGAAAGTGGCATGAAGAGGGTGGTTCTGCATTTTTGAAGTCAGGCTCTTGAAAATTGTTTCAGAGAACTTTCTTGTTATCCTTAATCCCTTAAATGCACCTTAAGTGTCGAATACACCTATAATCAGAACTTGGTTTTAGAGAAACTGGAAAGTATCACTTGGGTCCCTTAAATAATCAGTGCACCTGGTTTTCCTGAATGCCAGCAGGGTGTATGCGTGTGATGTGGGCTGTTCTTTTATACCGGTATCCCTCACGGTTTGAACGTTTCCACTAAGTGTTCTAAAGATGCAAAAATGTTGTGAGACAATGTCCACCAAACCCTTGAAGAAGGAAGTGTAGTTTTCATGGACTGCTTCTGTTCATGTGGTTGTAGACATTTCGGGATTCATTTCTCAGCCACAAAAATTGGTCCTATTTCAACATCTGCCACTCCTACACATACTGATGGAAAGATGAAAATTCTGTGTAGTGAACAGTGGATTAGAGTGTTGGTATTTTTGACAGAACTGGCAATTTTTCAAATTGAGGCATTAGATAGACTTTGCTTATGGATTATATATCACTTTATTGTGGATTATATACCGTTCTTGCTAATTGTGCTAAACTTGTAGAGACTGCAGGAGAAATGAGAACAGTCTGTACTTTCCACCTCTCCCTTCCCAGAGTACCTTTAGGAGGGGATCAGGTGGAAGCCACAAATGACACAAAACAAAGGAGGTGGCAGTGATGGAGCTAAATGAGGTGTCACTAAGGTAGCCATGAAAGTCTGAGGTGAAGGCTTTTCAGACAGTAGTTGCCAGTTTCCTATTTTAATTTTCTGTAAGGTTTTCCCCTTTAGCATCACTCTTTCAAGGTTCAGTTTAAATGGATTAGGAACTCTGAAGCAGGGCTCACCTTAAAGGTTATCTCCTCACATTTTAGACTTCTCTAGCTATCGTTTTTTCATACCATTTATATTTACTTTGTCTAATATAAATAGTGTCCCAGTGTTATTTCATTGTAGGGAAACAAAGCAGTCCCCTTCATCAGTGAAGAACATGAGTGTGAAAACTTAGCACATATTTCGTAATGATTTAAAGTTCTTATCCCATTGTTGAACTAAATGTTCATGCTAAACAAGAAGAGATGAAACACAGAGTGGGGCAGGGGGAGACCCCAGGATGTGCTCCAGGGACGGGCATCCTGGCTGCTTCATTGCAGTCTTATCTGGCTATTTTTCTTCATTAACCTTCAAATTTCAGTTTAAAGCCTCAGCTAAAGATTTTTTTGCTATCATTCTTTTCTGAACAGTATACAAATGTATGCTACCGTTTTCCAGATATTTATTACTCTGTTAAAAAGCTCCCTCCTTATTTAGTTTTAACTTGGTGGTAACAATAAGAGTGAGGCCACTGTAGCAGAAAACCTCAAAGATGAACTTTCTGTTTGGGTGGGCCTTTTCCGTGCCACGAACATCCTCAGATATTGGTGCTCATCTATATTTAATCTAGAGTGAAAATAGATAATAGAACTTCCAAGTTATTTCTTCTATTCAGAATAAAACATACAAATAGCAAGTTTGTTAATAAGGTGTGGAATAAATAACAAATCAACCTTCTATCTTAAAACAGTAATAATGTATTCTTTCTCATGATTCTGTGGCTCAGGAAATCTGGAGAGCGTTTGGCTGCTCTACGTCATCTGCTGGGGTGGGGCACTGGGATGGATTCCACTTGATTCATTCACTCAGCTGTGTTCAGCAGGCGACTTGAATGGGCTGGAAATTTGTGAAGGTTTCCGTTTTAATAGCTAGTGCCTCTTGCTTTGCACTTATCTTTTCTCCTTTCACCTGGGTAGCTTGACCATTCTCACAGGAGAGTGGCCTTAGGATGCAGGACCCGTTATAGGGTAGGTGGCTTCCAAGGGGGAGAGCAGAAGCTGCTAGGCACAGCATCACTTCCACCACTTTTTTATTGGTCAAAGCCAGTCACCATGCCAGCCCAGATTTTTTTTAATCCTCATTCGAGGATATGTTTTTATTGATTTGAGAGAGAGAGAGACATCTATGTACACTGGCATCCATAGCCATTGGTTGCCTCCCTTATGCACCCCAACTGGGGATCAAACCCGCAATCTTTTGGTGTGTGGGACAACGCTCCAATCAACTGAGCCACCAGGCCAGGACACCAGCCTGTATTTAATGAAGTGAGATAGGTTCCATCTTTTGATGCGTGGAGGTGCATGTGAGTACAGGAAGGGAAGGAACTGATGGTGGCTGTGGGAGATTATCCATCACAGTTATTTCTATATGTAACTTGAATTGGAAGAGACAGTTTTAAGAAAAATTGCCAACTTTTATTTGTACCAGTGAGGTGGACTGCTACAGTGAAGATTATGAAACCTGTCTTGATGGATTGTTTCCTGGACATGACTTTATAAATACAATAATATTGATCAAAATTCCTTCCCTACCCTATCTCCCTTTCAATTTATCCATGCTTTTCAAATAATAACTTGACTATCTGATGGAATACTTATTTACACATTGTAATGAAGTCTTTGGAATACTGTTATGAATGCATTCTTGATTATTAGGGAATTCTTAGGAAATCTAGTCTAGTTCTGAAAATAATTCTAGATTTCCCATTATTGTACTTCAATTGACCATGTAACACTTCTTGTTTTTCCTCTTACTTTCTCAAGGAGTGGTTAATGTCCATTTTCTCACAGCCAGAGATGATCTGGAAAGTAAGCACCTTTTTTAGAAGGAAAAATAAAGCTTGGATTCTAATATAAATATCCCCCCAATACAAAGACTAGTCTATGGCTTGGTGAATACAAAAATCTGCTGTTCCTATTGCGTTGTAATTATTGGACTATAAAATATACTGCATGACTATTGTGTATTAAAGATTCTGAAGAAAGAGCCATGAAATGGCTCAACTTCAAGCCTTTTTCTTAATCTATAAAATGAGGGAAATAATGGAAAATAATTCTTAATCCACTTACCTCAAAAACTGTTTGAGAAATTTGAATGAATGAAAGTAATCAGGGACATGCATAAGTTGTGATAACTGGGTGAAAAAAGATGTGTTGGTACCAAAAAAGTGAGAAGGAACTCAATTAAATATACATATATGAGGTTGGTCCAGAAAAAGCCCAGCCATTGTTAATATAACGAGAACAGTTTGCACGATATACATATAACCTGGCAGCCAAGGAGAGTGGACTGAAATGAGCATGCGTGAACAATGATGACTTCACTGTACTAGTCAGTGGGGACAGATGCTGCTGAGTGAGCATGTGTACTGTGTGGCCTAGCATTCAGAAAGACTGAGCAAGAAGAGCAACGAGTCTGCATCAGATTTTGCATTAAGCTTGTCCTTAGTGGAAACTATTCATAATAGGATGATTCAGAAGGCCGCAGCTATAGGCAACTGGTGATTGGCAGCTTCATCATGACAACATGCGCGCTCATTCATCACGTCTCATGCAGAGTTTTTTTGTGAAACATCAAATCACCCAGGTGATTCAGCCTCCCTACAGCCCAGATTTGGTCCCCTGTGACTTCTGGCTTTTCCCAAAACTAAAATCATCTTTGAAATAGAAGAGATTTCAGACTGCATATGACATTCAGGAAAATACAACAGGACAACTGATGGCGATTGGTAGAACTGTGTGAGGTCCTGAAGTGCCTACTTTGAAGGGTATGGAGGCGTCACTCTCCTATGTACAGTGTTTCTGGTATCTTGTATCTTCTTTAATAAATGTCTCTATTTTTTATATTACATGGCTGGATACCTCCTGGACAGACCATATATATGTGTGTGTATGTGCACACTCACACGTATTTATATCTCCCAAGAGGCTCAAGTCTCATTAGAGAGTTTGCAGTAGGATCTCTAGTTAAGGCATAGAGATAGATAGAAATAACACCAGTCATTTCCAGACAGAGTTAGCAAGACCCGACTTTCGTTTTAGTTCTGCTTGGTTTTGCAGTTTATGTAGAAAGTTTGGATTAGGCTGAACTTCCCTGGGCCAAAGTACCAGTCTCCTTAAAGGTTTCATTCCCTGAAAGGAGGTAGGTAATGTGGCAGAACAGTAACCATAGGACTCAGGATTGGGCTTGTCCTTTCTGCCCTGATTCTGTCATTTCTGGCCTTCCTGGACAGTTCTTTTACTTAGTTGTGGTTAAAGATCCTTTTCATGACCAATTTAATAAGGATTTTAAAAGATCATTGGGTAATCACCAGATAAAAATAATTGTAGACTCCTGCTGGCCATAAAATAATTGCCACATTAAACTGATGGTTATACAATAGTTTGCTTCTTCATTTTTCAGGAATTCAGTAAAATACAGGTCTGTGCTGTGTAATACGGTAGCTACTAGCTATGTGTAACTATTTAAATTTAAATAATTAAAATAAAAAGTTCAGTATCTTAGTCAACAGTTGCCATATTTCAAGAGCTCACTATCCCCAGGTAGGTAGTGGCTCCCATATTGAATAATATACATGTAGGATGTTTTCATAATTATAGAAAATCCTAGTGGATAGCACTATTATAGGCTATTTTCTAGTTGTTAATGTTGTTTTTTCTTTGCTGTCTCCCTCAAAGACTCTTTCTTTCATGTCTGTTTATTTTGGTTGAGCAATGGGAAAAGAAGAGATCAAACTCATGCCCAAAGCGTCTTTTTTTTAGTAGTGTTGATGAAATAGTTGGGAACGGGGTAGACTAGAACTGTAGACTAGAGTGAGATTTTTGAAATGCCTTTGAATTTAATTTGTATTTAATGCCTCAAACAGTGGTTGTAGAGGTAGCTATATCTGTTTTTTTAAGCTGACTAGAATCATGTCTTAGCTAAATACTTCTCATAAGATGATGACTACACTTTTTTCTATTGAGTGTTGTTTCATGACTTCTAAAAATTTCACTTCATTACAGACTGCTTTCCTAAGTGAAATTAGGCCACTATACTCACATCTAGGTCATTTGAAGTAATATGTGCCCTTTTCTCAGTTTAAACAGCATTTCTGATCCAAGATATGTTCGAATCTTGATATATGCCAATTAAAATATTGACTTTAAACAAAGGAACCATAAAAATATGAGATTAAAATGATTAGGAGCTGAGTTCTTATCACGTAGCCCAGAGTAAACGAGGATTGCACAATTGCGCACTTAAGAAGCACAGTTCAGTTGCACAGGCATGTTCCTGGGTGTTCGAAACTGCTTTTAAATGGTAGTGTTTCGCGTTGAGAGATTTATATTTAAATATTCTCGGGAATTAAAATTCATTTATGATGAATAGTTACTAAAAAAACTAAGATAGCTCTATGGAGACATGGTATAAAACAGAATAGTGTTTCAAAGCCAAGTCATTTCTTCAGATAAGAACCAGGAATATTCGTGAGAGCTGTGTAGTTTACCAAGCACAGGTCTTCCATAGTGGAAGCCTGTGTTTCTCCTTAACATTGACATAGTTTATGCAAAACCAGGAAACAACAGTATAACTAATGTCACTTAGTGTTTGCTATATGAACCCAATTTCAGTAAATTTAATCATGAATCTAAAAATGAAGTTTTGCTGAAAATCTGAATTCTGTGAAGAGACTTGTTTTAAGCATATTTTCCCATCTTCATATCAAAACTCTGGAGTGTTGGTATTCACCCAGGAGGTCTGGCCAGTTAGCCAGCAGCCACGAACCTCAGAAGAGGAGAGCAGCCCTCGTAGCTTACCGCATTGGACTTCCACATGATGTGAATTGCTTGAGGACTGGGCAATGAGGGTAATGCCCCAGGTCTAATTTGTTTTGTTCTGGGTAGTTGGACAGGATACTTGACATACCTGCCCAGCATTCCAACGAAATGCTTGTCGTCAGTGTTTCCCAGCCACTATCATGACACATCAACACGTCACAAAGATTTCCCTGCAGGGTTGCAGCAAGCCTAGGTTTCCCCACAGCTCTGGCCTCTTCCTGGTCACATAGCCGCCCATGGTACCCGCAGTGGCCTGCATGCCCTTTCCCCACTCCCAAGCATTTTGCATTCCTTATATGTGGATTTACCCAAGGACTTTCCTTGGGCAAGGCTGGTAAACCTCTCACCGTATATTGTTTAGATCTCTGTCATACTACTACTGATGAGATTCTGCTTTACCACTTTGGTCGCTTTCTTACTGACACTGTAAAATTCTTCTTTTTACCTTCATAAGTACTTATAAATAGCATAACAATGTATGTATATACATGTATACAAAAGTTCTTTAAATATAGCAGAGTTATATTCCATAAATAATATTAAGTACCTACACAAGATTGTACAATACAGGACACTGATGAAAAATCAATTAACAAAACAAATATGACCATCTTTTTTCCCAAGGAGCTTTCATCAGAGGATTGACATGAAACAATCATTTAAATTACAACCAGTGAGTACAAAAATGCAGATGTACGGTATGCTAGGAGTTAATAGGCAGAGGAAGAGGGTTCCATGGCAAGAGAGCAGCATGTGTGAAACATGTCAATGGGTAGGTGGCCTTGTAGATAGGAAGAGCTGAAAGACCAGATTACCTGGAACTTGGTGGGTGAAGAAGAGATGGTGGAAGATGCTGCTGGAGGAGTAGATAGGCATCAGATCTTGCAGGGATTTGTGGCCCACGTGAAGGATTTGGTCTTTAGCCTAAGATCAAGAAACAGTCAGTGAAAGGTACTAAGTAGAAAAAACGTTTAATCTACATACTTATTTCAGCTATCCCCCCAGCTTCCAGCTTCTGTAACTTATATTTGGACTCATTCTTATTTGCACTGTGACTGTTGGGGGGGGGAAATAGGAAGTGGCATGGCTTATACAGGTCATTGAAACCTCTTTACCAAAAGGTAGTGAGGTCCTTTGTCCATTCTTTAATTGGACTGTATGGGTTTTTTTTTTTTTTGGCTTTGGGTTTTATAAGCTCTTTATAATTTTTGGATATTAACCCTTATCAGACACATTATTGGTGAATATGTTCTCCCATTCAGTGGGTTTTCTTTTCATTTTGTTGATGGTATCCTTTGCTGAGCAAAAACTTTTTAGTTTGATGTAGTTCCATTTGTTTATTTTTTCTTTTGCTTCCCTTGCCCAAAAAGATTTATCAGAAAAAATATTGCTATGAGAAATGTCTGATTTTTGCTATGTTACTGCCTGTGTAACAGATCTTATACTGCCTGTGTTTTCTTCTAGGATTTTTATGGTTTGGAGTCTAAGATTTAAGTCTTTAATCCATTTTGAGTTTATTCTTACGGTGTAAGAAGGTGATCCAGTTTCATTTTTTGCACGTGTCTGTCCAATTTTCCCAAAACCATTTTTAATAGATTATGTTTACCCTGTTGTATGTTCTTGTCTCCTTTGTCAAATATCAGTTGACCATAAAGGCATGGGTTGTACACCTTTAATCTATATAATTTTATTAACCATGTAACCCCAATAAATTTAATTTTAAAAAAAGTGATGAATTGCCTCCTCAGAAAAGAAACTGACTAGTAGGTAGAGGGCTCACCAATATGGATCCCAAGATTTCAAAATTTGAATTTTATTTTGTCTTGGTCATGGACCACTTGGTTCATTCTGAAAAAACCTATTTCTGGCAATCATCATCCTTCCAATTTCATCTTGGGCTGTTGCCTAGGTAACCCAGGTCATTGTTGAATTCTGAAATCATTCCCTCTGCCACACACAACACTGGCCCCCACCGTAAACCCTTAGCTGTCAAAGGGAAAAATGCCACCGTTTTACATTTGCAGGAGATATGTATCCATATCAATCATAAGCAGTTTCACCAGTAAGCCTAGAGGAGGGAAAGTGGGGTGGGGTGGGAGGACCCAAAGGCAAGGATCTGGTACTAGAGATCGAACCATTATTTTGTTGAACGGGAACTCAGGAAAGTTGTAAACTTTATGAGTGCAGTTAGAACAAGGAAGGCTAGAAGTTTTAAAGGATCTTTTCAAATTTGAAAATTTAGTTTATAAAACTATTTGAAGATGCCAGTGCTTTGTACATATACCTTTTAAATGATTAATGTTTCCTAAACACCAACAGTGAAGTGTACGTACATAAAGAGGCACAAGTTCAAAAAGGTTATGTTTTGCTTTTCAAATCCTTAGAACTAATAGAAACGAATACATTGTTTGGTTTAATCAGTTCTTACTGAAAAAGAAACACTGGAAAGAATAGTTTTTAGTCAGTGCTTGGTTATTCAGTAATCACTACTCTACTACACACAAAATTTAAAAATAAAGAAACATCATTTTCTTATAAGAAACAACTCTCTTTTAAATGTAAATTTTGTGTTTGCTTTTAAGCACTCTCTGCTCTTGGACAGGGTGTTTGACCTCTAACCCAGTTTCCTACTGTAGGGTAGAGCAATGGGAGATAGTTGGATATGAAAGGGCTTTTTAAAACTATAGAGCATCATAGAAATGTATTTACTAGTATTACTGTCTCAGTATTACTGAGGAACAAGCCCTCTCAAACTGAAAACAGTGATTTATTATTTTGCACAAATCCCTGGGTTGGCTGGGATCAGCTGAGTGGATCTTCTGCTCCGTGTGACTTTGGGTAACTCTCGAAGAAGCCTACAATTGGGAGCTTGGGTGCAGACGGAATGTCTCTCGTGGCCAGTCACGTGCCTTGCACTTGTCAGGCTCTTCGCTAGAGTGCCTCTCTCCCTCTGCCTGGTTTCTCATTCTGCAGGACCTGTCTTACCATGTAGGCTTTCTACCTGGGTAAGCACAGCAACCCAGAGTTCTGTAGTGGTGGTATGCTACAGGCTTCTTACAGCCTAGTCCAGCAAGTCGCTCTGCGGTACTTTGGCGCTTCTCTGGGCCATGCCATTTAGAGGTTGGAAAAATAGGTTCCAACTCTGGTCTGAGGAGAGCAAAGGCACACTGGGAAAGTATATGCAGAGTGGGAGGGATTGTGGCATATTCTACATCCGTGGGACATTTTACCACAATTATTAAGTAAAACTTGATGACTAAAAGATTCCATTCTCAATGGATAAGCAATTGGAACCAAACTCTTAACCTGCACTGCTTCCAGAGGTGAATGTTTTTCAAGTTGTTTTTGGTAAAATGTGCTGTGCATATAATTGCCAAATATATTCACTGTAGTTAATCTATTTTAAGGGGAATTATATCCAAAACAAACCTAATTCTGATTCAGTCTTACTGCTTAATAAAAAGAAACATACTACAATCATACTTACTGTTTCAGAAGTTAAATTCACTCTACATCTTTATTGGTACAGAGGGAATTTTGAACTCCCTCTAGTGGCAAAGGTTTTCTTTTATTTTTTTCAAGGAGCTTGCCTGCAATAATAAGATGGCTGACAAATATAACAGCATGGTTTCAAAAACGACTTGTTCTTAGAAGTGTGCGCTTTCTCTTGTGTGAGTTATGGTGGGGTTCGTTCATCTCTTATGAGACTGCTCGCCCTCCTAAGGAACACTGATCATATTACATGAAGAAAAATCTAAAGACTTTCTGTTAACTTCTAAAGTATAAAAACTGCTAATTGCTCCCATCAATCAAATTCTTAAGAAAAAATTATTATATTTTGACAACTGAAGTATCCTGATCTCCAATCAAAAAGTAAATTCAATTTTTAATTTCTGTCTAAGAAATTATTTCTTGAATAGGTAAATGTATTTCATCCTTAGATTAAAATCCTTAGAAAGAATAATAGGTAGCTATTGAAATATGAAGCTTGCAAAGTACTAATATAGCCCCCCAAAGGAGTGCCAAAGCACTATGCTTTCCTCTTTAAAAAAAGTTCACATTTGGATTCCCGTAGCCAGTGGGGAAGCAGTGTTCATCGGAGCTGTCATCATCACGCTGGACAAAAGGAAGCGCAACGTCAAAGGCTGGGGATAGAAAAACAGCTCCTATGGACTTTGTAAATGGAGTTTTCCTAACCCCACCCACCACCAAAGAGAGTTAATAATGCTTATCAACTCTGTTATCTGTCCACTCACAGGCAGATATAGTCCAGTTCTTTGAAAAAGAAGACATTCTTACAAAATGCTACTTTCTCAACTATTTGCTGAAGCAGATCCAAGTTCCTTGTACTGACTGCATTGCCTTGTCTGGCAGGCTGAGGCCCTTACTCCTCTCTTCTTTCAGAGATAGAATGACCATGGGTGGTGGTAGGAATTGGTAAGAATCCGTAGATTTTTTTGTCCTTTAAAACTCCAGAAAGCAGAACCTAGGATTATCAGAATAATTCCCACAGATTTTGTTTTGTTTGAGAGTAAACTAGGAACTAGTAAGATTTCACGAAAACAATGAAATCACCCAATGAAAGTTAGACTTTGTTTCTTTCCAATACCTCTTTTCAGTCCGACATGTATAACCAAGTATGTGTCTCTTGTGGTCTCGATTACATCCGGTGTTTTTAGCTGGCAGCATTTCCTCTGTTGAGGCCCCACTTTATTGGCCAGGCTTTATTTCTGTGAATATAAAGAGAGAAAAACAAGTTGTATTAGAGAGGGAATTTAAGAAAAAAAATTGTTAGCATAACTTTTTAAAACAAACAAAACTGAGGCACTAAATTTGTTGTAAATAAACTAGTGATCTGGTTATTAAAATATAGAGGCTACAAAAGTGCCTAGAAAGTCTTACAGCCATCTTTTAATGACCCTGAATGTTTTATTGTGAATATTTCTAAAAACCCAGTTCAGTTAACTGAGACGAAAGATGCCCCTCCCATTTAGTTGCTTAGATTTGGAATAATGAAAGTGAATTTGCAGTTCTTAAAATGGTGTTTTCTTTCGTTTTTCAATCCAGTTCTCATAGAAGTGTTTTTGGAACAGTGGTCTGTGCTAACAGCTGTATTCAATCTTGACTAAAAGTTACTTCCTGAAGAGAGTGAAATTCAACTTAACATACAAACTTGCCTGGAACGTAATCCTAGGGCAAGTGTACTATGTGATTATGAAACTGGACACGGGCATCCTGCTGAGGTGATTTCTTGTAAATTGTACCAAATAGAAACCATTAATCAGTGTCAGTGTTTTTAACTGAAGATTTAATCATCTCAAAACATTGCTTCTTCATACATACAACCGTCCTAATTTTCAAGAATTTTACTCTTTGTTACTTTGAAAATATGATTCCCATTGGAATTATATTTATGTGGAATCTAACAGCAGATTTATATGTAATCTATAGTGTATTAATCTATAGCTGTGCACATATAATGATAGATTGATAAAGATAATATATAAATATATGTTATTCTTGAGTTTCAGGCAAAATTTGTTTTTGATTCGGTTTTATTTGTTCATTAATTTATTTTTTCATTTATTATGGTAAACCTAATTTAAATAGAATTTTTGTTCCTGGTTTCATTAGACAGTTGATTTTATGTAATATATATATATATAAAAATGAGAGAGGTACAGTTTTAGCTATTTAATATCTATTTAAAAATCTTTTAAGTAGGTGTTACTTTTACTCTCTTAAAGTACTTCTTTAAAAAAAGAAAATATTGTATCAATATAACTTGCATATTGTTAAACCTTAATGGAATCATGCTTTAGATGGAAAAGTTTTTTTACTAAATCGTTTTTTTAAAATAGATTACTCTTTTGTTGTCTAAACAATGAATGGAGAGTTTTCAGTCAAGGGTACATAATTGAAATAGAAAGTCTAACACATTAACAAGAATTAATAAGCATGTACAAAAATCACAGCCTTCTGAATTTGTAAGGACCAAAACCATTTTCAGCTTTACTTTGGTAACAAAAAGGAAGCTGGGCTTATTTTCATTCCTTGACCAAATCTCTGAGTTGCCTTGAAGACCTTTGTTGATAATGTCTTTGTGCATTGTTCTCCTCTTGACATGCTCCCTTTCCTTGAGTGAGATACTAATTCAAGAGAAGCCACTGTGACCCTAGATTGTTCGGAAGTCTCCGGGAATGAGGCGGCAACACAAATCTGCACAGGAAGTGCTTATTCCTAAAATATAACACAGCCCTTGAGACCATCTTATTAAAAACCTGTTGGTTTCTAATAGCAAAACAGTGCCTCCTTTGATTTAAAACATGTACACTTAAAACCAAAAGAGAATCCCTAAGACTTAATCAATGCATCATATATCTTACTTTTTAGAAGAATTTGCAACAAATAACATTATCTCATATATCAAATAATAGTTAATTTTGGAGATGTTGAAATATATAGACATTGGAGAGATTTTAAGTTTGATGAAAGAGAGTCTAATTTGTATGTGGGTTTTTTCTGGGCGGGGGAGCCTGTATCTTGTCATTCCTTTTTAAAAAATGGAGATACCTCGGATTGTATATGAGAAGCTTAGTGTTTTTGAACATCAGGCAACACTGTAATTGAGATGATAAAAAAGATGAATGCAGTACCTGCTGATCATGTAGGTGCAATTAGGGCAATTTTGTTAATAATAAATTGTTTGAAAGAAATGGAAATAATTTAGTAACTTCTCATAATAAGCAGGTGGTGCTCCCTGACCTCAAATTATTTCCCTCTCGCAATGGCTTGCTACTGCCAAGTGCTAATTTCCAAGAGTGGTTCCTTAGACAACTGTGTTAGCATTCCTTTAGCAAGGTGCTTCTGATTGCACGGAACAGAGATACACTGCCCTTTGTGTTAGGTGTGGGGGTGAGATTGTTCTAAGAATGTGTAAGGGGTATCAGAATCTCAGTTGTGAGGCCAGACCCAGAAAAGCTGACTAACTAGGCTTCAGGATTGGCAGGAACCATGGTGGTCTTGGGCCTTATGGAGACCAACTGGAAGATGGTTCTTAGTTCAGGGCACAAACTCAAAACCTGGGATTTTGAATCGTGCCTCTTCAATGTTCACCATTTTTGTCACCCAGTTGCTTTGTTTAGCAGTTTTCTGAGTTCGGCTACTTTGCTTCTTGCTATCTGTTAGCATCTCATCCTCCACTCCTGTGAGTCTCATAGTTGTTGAAAAATCCCTGCCCTGTGAGTCACCATTACAAGCAATGATTCCTCTTCTCATTGTTTCTGTTTCCTCCCAATCTCAGCTTAGTCATAGCCCCTGAGCAACCTCACGGCGTCCCTCTGTGCACAGCACCCAACGGTTTGACTGTAGTATCCTCCTTGTAAGTAGAAGTTGAATGAATAGATGAGGAACATTATTAGGGAATTTTAAAAGTAACCCATCTTTCTCCTTCAGTCAAAATTTTAAAGAGCTAATGAGGTATAAAATAACTAAAAGGCAGCTGGAAGAGAAAATATATCTTGAAAATTTTGAGAGTCATGATCATCTCTCTTTGGGATAAAAAGAATTCACTATGATAGTAGTAGAAATTATTTGTTTACACAGGCACTGAAGTGTATGTGTTTAAATTGAGAGTCTGGACTATCCCATTAGTAGGTAGAAGTGCCTTTAAATCCTTCCACTTCATGCTGCCCCATTTAAGCAGCTAAATGTACTGCTAGGAATGAAGATAATTTAACTAAAGATGTCAAGAAGGGAAGCCACCATTTTGTTGACCATTATTGCACCCAGGAACCCAGATTAAGATCTTTAATATGGGTCCTACTACATTTTTGAAGGGCTGTCAGATCTTAATTATATGTCTGTGAGTTGATGATCAATTTTTGGTTATCTTATGACAACCATCCTTTTTACGTTCATTTTTTAAATCTCCTACCTTACTGCTCATCTGTGGCTTTTAGGTGCTCAGGGCATAAAAATAAACACCAGGAAAGATTTCTCAATTCTTCCTTATTTTCCTACCTTTCCCTCCCCCACCCCTTAATATAAAGGAGATATTCTGAAGCTCATTCTGTAAAATCTTTCCTAGATTCTGCCATTTCTATAATGGTTTCTGAGTAGATGGTAGACATAAGTAGACCCAAATGTATAATTATTCTTTTCTTTAACATTTTTAAACTAAAAATTAGGTTGAAGAAGAACCTGAAAAGCAGTTTAAAATTTAGTTGCAGAGCTTTCCCTCTTAGGGCATGAATATCCAATATTCATTTTCCTCTTAGAGCACAAATGTCCCCAGTTAATGGGGCTTTTATTCCTCCTGCACTTTGGAAATTATGAGCATTCCCAAATGCATTAGAGAGTTTGTCCCTCATTAGAGAAAAAGTGCTTCTCAGATTCTGAATACTTTCTGTGTGAAAACAAAACAAAATAGATAATAAGCATTACATGAGCATAAGGATAT
Organism: Tonatia bakeri; assembly: GCA_004024845.1. Taxonomy (NCBI): domain Eukaryota; kingdom Metazoa; phylum Chordata; class Mammalia; order Chiroptera; family Phyllostomidae; genus Tonatia; species Tonatia bakeri. The sequence continues at coordinate 45,952 of PVIA01002876.1, read as the reverse complement.
TTTTCTCTTTAATTTTATGAAAATGGTGCATTTTTTCTTGGACTCCTAAGTCAATAAATTTAAAATAACTTTTATTTAAATTTATAAGTCAATAAATTAAAAATAAATAAATAGAGTTATAACTATGTGCCAGGCAGTGAGCTAGATCTCTAGCTCTTAACAGACTTAGATTCCAGTGAAATGCACAGATAAATATAACCAAAGCACACTACACGCGGCTGTAGTAGGCAGCATATAGATTTCAGTGATGGCATGAGAGAGATTGAGAGAGAGAGAGAGAGAGAGAGAGAGAGAGAGAGGGAGAGAGGGAATGAGAGAGAGAATGAGAATGAATGGTGAATGCTGACAGGGGAAATGGAGGCTCAAGGATGTTTGAACCATGAGTCTGGATCCCTACAGAGAAGAAGTAAGATTGGCTCTCTAGATGTGGATTACTTTGTTCAGGGTGATTACTGGAATGCTAGTCGTGGCTGAACTCTTATGTGGCAAAGAATCTACAGCAGGGGCAACGAGGGCAAAGGAGGACAACCAAAAGAATAGATGTATTGGAATGCCATGAAGGTGAGTTACAGTTAAGTCATGCTGGATGGGAGCTAAGAGGCAGTTGTGGGTGACTGGTGGGGGCAGAAGCCAGATTACCGTGGTCTGAATTGGAGTAGGAGGTGAAGACCTACAACCTTCCACTGGTAAATGGTCTTTTCAAAACTCTTGCAATGAAAGAAAAAAAGGAATAAAATAGCTTAAGAAGCATTTCCTTTTTTCGGATAGAGAAGACTACAATAAGTTGGTATAGAGGGGTAAAAGCCATTGAATCTGTTCTAATTCCTCAAAGGGAAATATATTAATGTATTACTTTTATTGTAAAATATGTTAAGTAGCCAAGAAGGAAGGGAGGGAGGGAGGGAGGGAGGGAGGAAGGAAGGAAGGAAGGAAGGAAGGAAGGAAGGAAGGAAGGAAGGAAGGAAGGAAGGAAGGGCCGGAGACAGGGTTGGAGAGAAAGACGAGGGTGATAGAGAAAGGAAGTAATAGGAACATTTATTTGAAATCAAGGATACAAATGGAAACACACGTCTTGAAAAGAACTGGAAACATTTCTAGTAGGTAGAGAAGAAGGCCAGGGGAAAAATACACACACACAAGTGTATTTATGCAAATAATGTGAAATGATGTCTGTCTTATTATTTGACAGTGAAAAGTGAGATTGAGAGTTTGAAGGGAAAATAAAAAGTTTGGCATTAATTTTCTGTGGGTTGGGGTAGGGAGCCACTGGGAATACTAGGCTTAAGTGAATTCTTCTGTGAAGCCAACAAGCCTTGTCGTGATTTAGGAGGGAGAATAGAAAAACCTGACGGCCAGAAGTGCTCATCTGAAAGAATGAAAGGACTGTGGGTACTAGAGATGACAAAGTGAGTTGCCTGACTTAGGGAGTTAACTGTGTCGGGAGGAAGTGAAATGTGGGAGGTGCCGTGTTGGAGATGGTGGTGACCTGAGAGCACAGGGGAGGGAAGAGTAAAGAGACTGAAGGGAAGCTTAAGTTTCCCATACTGGCAATGGGAAGAATAATGGCAGTGTGAGGACTAATGAGACACTGCCTGTAAAATACTTACAACAATACCTGGCACATATTCATACTCAAAACTGTTTTATAATGCTATTATTTTTATTAGTAAGAGTGCAGAAGAGAGGGAAGAATGGCATTTCAGAACTTGATGACATGCAGTGATGTTAGTCGTTGAAGCAAAGTGGATATGCAGATTTTCTTGAAGTGGAATTTAAGGGCCTGTAAGGTTGGGGATAGATGAAATGATACACCTAGGAAAAGCTCTGAACCCTGTGCTAAATGATCGAAGATGAGCACATTTATGCTGAAAGTAAGTAAATGATGGTAACTAATATTGATAATTTAACAAACTGAAGTGTCTTATTTTGCTTCTCTCCAAAATACTGTGAGAGAGATACTATTCTTTTCCTTTTACAGTTAAACAGATGTAGGTGAATATTGCTGAAGTAGCAAGTGGTAGAATTGTTTTTTGAACACGTCAGTTTTTATTTTTATTTTTTTAAGATTTTATTTATTTTTAGAGAGAGGGGAAGGGAAGGAGAGAGGGAGAGAAACATTATGTGTGGTTGCCTCTCACGTGTCCCCTACTGGGGACCTGGCCTGCAACCCAGGCATGTGCCCTGACTGGGAATCGAACTGGCGACCCTTTGGTTCTCAGGCTCAATCCACTGAGGTACACCAGCCAGGACATGGCAGTTTTTATTGAAAGCTGATGCCTGCCCACTACTCCACAATATACATGGCAATGGCAGGCTGTTAGGTCTCAGAACAAAATGGAGTCTGTGTCAAGGGTATGCAGATGCTTCTTGGTGTAGGGAAGAAAGAAGAATCAACACTGGAATTTCAGGGGAAGTTGTAGTGACCAGGGGAAAGTAATTCTCAGCAGCTTTAAGCATTGTAAAATACATTTTGGTTTCATCTTGGGTTTTAATAAATACATGCTCACCCTGGAGAAAACATTTAATCATTCCCATGCCCTGTTAGGTCAAGAGACTAGTTTGTTTTGTTATGTACCTTGTAACAAGGTTTTGTGTTTTTTTTTTTAAAGAAAGCATTATATGTCTGTAATATATATGTTTCAGGTGTATGTATATATGTGTGGAGAGACAGAGGCAGAGAGATCGAGACCACACATCTGAGTGCAGGAGGGCTAAAATTAAAATTAAATACTTATCCTTTCTGGGTTTCTGTATTCACTCTGGCCAATTCTTTATAACAGTGTTTTCCAGATAAGGATGGGAGTGTGTGTCCTCATCACATCTGAGTCAGAATCGTGCAGAAGACTGATGGAATATATAGTATTCTTTAGGTGGAAGAAAAGAAGGAAGGAAGGGAGGGAGGAAGGACAAAGGGGGAAGGAGGACAAAGGAAGGGAGAAAGGGAGGAAGGAAGATTAGAAACAGTCTGAGAACCAGTGATTTATGGTGAAGCCAGGTCAGTAAGTTCTTGCCTTTTGATGTAGTGGAAGATCGTGGCCACGGTCTTGCCAGTAGAGGAATTCCTAATGTAAAGAAACTAAATTGACCTATATTTTCTATTTCTTTAGAAAACATAACAAGAGGTCTTGGGAAATAGATGAGAGTAGGAAAAACTCACAGGGGGTGGACCATGAGCTGCCATTTCAACAGAGTCAACAGAGAGGGATGAAATGTGGTTTGGCCGATGGAAAAACAGAGGCTGTTTCCTGGCAAAAGTCAGCGCCAGAAAAGAGTGAGTTCATGGGCAGCCAAAACACAGATCACAGCTGGAAAAGAGGTAAAGGGGGAAAGGAGTTAGAAAGGAGAGTGCTTTTTAAATGATGCTCAGAAATTTGCATTGGATGTGGGAGTTTTTAGGAAATAGAATGATAACCAAAGAGGTCATAGAATATTGTTTTGGAAGTAGTATGCACAACAGTTTGCAAGTTGGAATAAATAAGGACTAGTTGGAGAAAGAAGCAGAAGAGATTCTGGTAGTTCTGGCTGAAGGACACAAGAGAGAAAAGATATGGAAAAAGAATAGTCAGCAGGAACCATAGAAATGCTGCTAATTTAGAAATAGTGCATTTTCACTGTCGAGTGTAGAAAGTGGCTGAATTCTGTGTAATCACGTTGAATTCATAGCATTTTGTAATAACATAGTCACTGTTAATCTTTGTACTATCCAGACTGTAGTCTCATATCTAAACTTTAAAATTTTTTTTTAGATAACATGGACAAGAGGGTAAAATAGGCAGGTTAAGTAATTATTTAAAAGAAAACATACCAAATTACATTGTCGCTTTGTAAGTGTTGGAGCACCGAGAATCAATTGGCTTTGGTTTTTGGAATCCTCCAAGTCAGCCTCACAGATCTTCTAGTGCACTGACATCGTCTCAAAATACACGAATCGTGGACGTTTTCACACATCACTAAAGTAGAAGGAACAGCTTCAGTGATTATCAACAATTTGCCCATTCTATTTACTGACAGAATTTTTAAAGATGTTATATAATAAAATGAAACAAACTACATGATTTTCAATTACAAGAGTTTGTACACCTACTTAAAAATCTTTGGTAATCATCAGAAACAAATTATCATTTTTTAATTTATGATTTTAGAGAGAGGAAGGGAGACAGAGAAACACAGATTTGTTGTTCCACTTATTTATGCATTCATTGATTGAATCTTATATGTGCCCTGATGGGGGGTCAAACCTGCAACCTTGGCCTATGAGGATGGTACTCTAACTAACTGAGCTACCCAGACAGGGCAAATTATGATATTTTTTTAAGTAAAAAGGAAAGACAGATTTAGAAACAAAGAAAAAAAACAATTTCTATGGTAATTTGCAATATTTTATAGCCAGATATACCTAACGATACCCATGGTAAATAGTTTAAATGAATGCTGATACTTCTTAAAAGAGCCCCTAAAATAGAATAGGTTTTTAAATCACTCAAGAGGTCATGAATTATAGAGCCTGGAATGATGTTCTTTCATACTGAAGAAGTTTTGCTGATAAATTATAATTTATAATTTGTCATTAAATTAACATCTCAGAGTCCGAAACTTATGTTATGAAACAATATCTATTTGAATAGGACTTTCATGCATTTTGAAAATACTGTTTATTCCTTCAGTTATATATTCATTGAACCAATATTTGGATGCCTAATATGTGCCAGGCCCTGAGTTAAGGACTTGGGTTCTGTTAATGGTTTGATGTGTTAATAATTCCTATAATTTTCCTTGTGAAATCAATTACACTCTTATTTTACAGCAAAGAGAAGCATCACAGATAAATGAAATTCAAATATAATCTCCAAGCTTCAGTTTGACCATCCTATAGTCAGTTAATAAATTGACCAGTTTATTCCACTTTTTCACATCAGCTTTATCTCAGCACCAGCGGGGAGATGACTAAAAGGGAAGTTACACAAGGAAGAGGGAGGAAGTGGAAGGGGACTAGTCATTCCTGATCAAGTACGAAATATCAGAAACTCATATCTAACAGCCACTGCGTGTCCAGTGTGAACCATTTACATGTTTTCTATGCCTGGGTCATCTTACATGCTCTGTTACTGCTTTTGGTTCACTTTGTGATGTCATATCAAATTCACAAATTGTGATAACCATTTTAGATATATGTGCTTTTATCTGACTTATCTGATCGATGTAAAAGTTACTTTTCCTGTCTGAAGCCCTAGAAAGACTGAGAACTGGCACTGCACATCGTGCCAAAAAGTAGGAGTGTGTAAGACTCACAGGTCGGGATTGGTGCTGCGTGCCAGAACAACAGTGGTGACTGATCTTTTGAGTGTGTGTGTCTGTGTGCATGCATGTGTGTGACTAAAACTTGCTGAAGTAACAGTCTAGGATGAATGTTATCAAGTTATGTTTGAAAATGACAACTTTAAAACACCAATAGCAAGAAGTGTGGAGAAGTTGGATAAATATCTACAGATTTACACTTATCTCCCTTCAACCTTTCTATTAGATGAATGCATTGTGTATCTGAAACACTGTGGGTATAACATGTAGTGATTGTGGGGGGTGCGGGGGCATGGAGAGGATGGAAGCAGACAGCTCAGCTTGTTCCTCAGGGATGCCTTTGCGAGATCGGGGGAGGTGTCTCATTCTAACTCACAGAGACGATGCACCCCAGTTGTTAAGACACTGTCAGATCTCCTTGGAAAAACTGAGTGTGTGAGGCATTTACTTGTAACCACTTAGTAGCTCTTTGTTCTTCAGAAGGGTAAAAATGGGGGTTTGAAAAAACATTTCTCAAGCTGAAGCTATGAATAAGAACATATGTGTGCATTTGCATGTATGTGTTCATGCACCTGATGCTATACTGCACAGGTTCTAAGACTTACCTTTTTCACACTTCAATGTCTCGGAAATCAGGATGAATCTTATAACTTACGATGCTGTATAATTACTATTGTCCATTCTTTCAAATGTTAACACCTCAGTAATTGTCAGGTATCTTACAATCAGTAGCACATTAGATTTCATGGCATACAGTTTATATCCAAATATTTATAGGAGGCTGATTTCAGAGAGACGAATAGGACAATTGCCTTTCCCCAAAAAAGTAAAGCAAAGCAAGATTTATTCTGACAGTAATAGTTGAGTCAAGAGAAACCACTTGATCATGGAATCACATTTACTTATGTCATGTACACATGGAAAATGCAACATTGATTACAACCCCTGTTATGATCCCAAGTGATAATAAAGATTAGGATGCAAATTCACCATGTTTAATATAATCTGTAAAGTGTAGTCTTGAAGCTTAATTACTTATAGCTTACATTCAGCTCTTTGTAGCTTCAGGTGATCGTCGTTTTTTAAAAGAGGGTGAAAATGATCATTTCTGCCATTTGTGTCTATGTGGATATGAAAGCTAGCTTCTTCATCCATTCATGCCTCCAACAAACCCTACTATGTGTAGAGCAACAGGTTAAATAACTCATTAGAAATTTACAGACTGTATAAATAATATTTACAAGATTGTTAAGCCTCAGAATCAGACTCCACCCTCATTTTTAAGGATGGGGCAGTATAGAAGCACTGTACTATTATAGAAGAGAGACTATAGTCCTGGGGTAGGACTGTGGTGGACAGGCTCAGATTTGGAGACCATTTAACAAGGAACTTTCTCGGCGATATATAGTGACATGTGGCTAAATATGGGTAGATGGGATGAATTTATTACTAGTCAAGGTGTCCACAAAGAGATAGTATAGTAGTGTTCATTCCATTATTGAAGTACTTTGACCTAGGACTAGTTGCTTAACCTGCCTTAGGCTATCTTACCTATTCTGGAAAAAGGGAGAATGCCTGCCCTGCTTCCTTTTCTGAAACTTAATGAGACAATGTATAATAGAGCATTTTGTAAATTATAACATTTTATACATTCATTCTCTTCTGTGTTTTAATATATGTACACATATAAAACATTTAAAATATATTTTCTAAATAGAAAATATTTGTTTCTGAATAGCCATATATTCTGAAAAATGACTTTAGAAGTTATCTACTTCATCTTGGCACCTTCTCCAACTTTAAACAGTTTAACAGGATTTAATGCTTAATAATCCTTTAGTTGAGACATCATCTCACTTGCCACTAGATCGAATACCAGATTGGGAGGTGAAGGGAGGGTGCAGTTGGGAGGGCCTGCTTGGTGTTGTCAGCGTTCTGGGAGTGTGCTGTGTGGTTTGGAATTGGGAATTGCTGATGTCATGATCAGTCACATTGCCATGACAACATCAGAACTTCCTCGTTCGCCTTGTCTTCGCTCCGGGAGTATCAGTTTGCCACCGGTCTGTCATCAGTCTGCCGCATGTGTTAAGTATATTAGATAACCCAGAAGTAGTCATTCTTAAAGACACATAGTGCGGGGAATGTTTGTAAGTGCCTCAAGTAGCCCATTTCAGAACTCATAACTAAATATTCGGACATTGAGAAGTTTGCGTTCGTACATATTCAACTGAATAGACATTCCTTTCTAATTCTATATTTTCTTGTTTGAACCTTTGTAATTCAGTGGAGAATGAAAAGCTGTTCAGCATCCCCACTTACTTAAAGGATGTCATTAATTATTCTGTGATTCTTCTCTTTAGGTGAAATAGACCTAATTTAATGGTAAGTGTGGCAACTGAAGAGACAGAACTGTAGGCATTTTTTCCTTTCTTCTTCTGTGTTTTGAATGCTTTAAAACTGTTGTGCTATGGATCCTAGGTTTCCGATAGACATTGCTAATGTCCCTCAGGCATTTAGTAATGTCTTTATGATAACCTCTGGTCATTCTGAGCTTATGTGAGGGTTTTGTTTGCCTTAGGTACAGTTATTCACCCTGTATTGTCTGAGTTGTCATTTCAATAGTTATTCTTACTCATGGAAAGGAGATGATTATTGTAGGTTTGAATTTTGTTTTTCATGTCGAGATTTTTTTTTTTGGCTCTCACTTTCTACAAATGCTGTTGATTTCCTAGGTCATGTAGCAAGAGGTGGATGTGATTAGCTGTTTCCACAGTACATCAGCCCTTCCCTTCCTCACCCCAGTACTTATCCTTTACCCATAGTTTGCTCAGTCAGTAGATGATTATGCTACTCCCATCTCTTTAGGTAAACTGTAATTTAAAAAATCACTTAATAATATCTTTATACTTTGTAAGCTTTACTATAACTCATGGAAAAATTTATTGAGTTATCTTTATGTATTCTGATAGTAAGCACTTATTTTTTATTATTTATTCACTTTTTAACAAAAGCTTTTTATTTTTTATTTATTTTTATTTTTTTTCTAGGTCTCATCCTAAAGAGTCTGACTTAATTGGTTTAAACACTTGTTTTTTTTATAGGCTTGCTATCGGAATGGAGAGTAACAGCTCAGATACTAGATTGGCACAGTTGAGGAATGAGGAGGATTGAGACATCTGTCCCAGGTTGACTCTCCTTTCTTTTGTTATAGAATCTGATCTGCAAATACAGATTCAGGGTAGTATGAACCGAACCAAAACAAATAGCTTGAATTTTAATTCATATAGCCTCTGCCCCCTCCATTTTGTTTTTTTTGGAAAGAATAAAAACCTGTGTACATATTTTTATACAAAAACAGGAAAAGAAATTGAACTTATACAGAACCCTTTTGCCGAGAAGTTGAACAAGAATGGGATTTTATTAACTGTTCTGCAGAAGCAGAATTTATGAACAGATTATATCCAAAAGAATGTGAGTGTAAATTATTTTTTTCAAATTTGGAGGACGGTTTACCATAGAGAGGAATGTCCTAAATGGTGATTTGGACATCAATCAACCTGTAAACATCTATAAATTAAATAGTGAAGCTGATTACTAACATGGTCTCCCATTATTTTTTGAGGGAAAATGTGTTTTCAGTTCCAGTTCAGGATTCAGGAAATGCCTTTCACCTATCACTGCCCTGGCTTCTAAAAAATTGTCTTTCTGCCTCCCTCCCAACTCCATCCCACCAACAACCCCAGAATATAAAACTGGTGGAAAGAGAGAGGTTACACCTCAGTAACTCTCAGTTAAATGAGATTAGGAACTAATTTGGGCCAGAATATATACTGTACTATCACTATAGATTCTAATATTAGAAAATTTGCCTTTATATTCAACTGAATGGAAATTCTATGTAATTTTATATCCTTTTTAAGTGACTTGCCCAAGGACACATAGATTGTAATTGATTAAGCTAAGATGCACACCCAAGGTTGGGCTCTGAAGTTTTCCTCAGTGAGGTTTGGATTTGATCTATGGGTAATAGCAATAATTATTATCACTAATATTATTAAAGGCAGGGGACTTTGAAGTTGTATATACCTGGGTTCAAACCTCAGCTTTGTTTTATTTTGAATTTATGTGGCCTTGGGAAAGTTACTTAAACATCTGAGTCTCAGTTTTCTCTTCAGTAAAATGGGATCATCATTCTTTTCTCATTGGGTGCGTGGTACATATGTGTGCATGTTAGGGGGAGGGTGTGCTGAGAAAGTACCTGGAATATAGTAGTTACTCAATAAATGGTAGCTGTTATGTATTAGTTCATGCAGAGAGACACAGTAGAGTAAAGCTTGTTTCTTCTTTTTTGTTCATAAGGATAGATTTAGGAAACACCCGAATATTGTTTCTGGTAAAACTCATCAGTATATGTCTATGTTTATGTTTTCTATATTTCTACCTTCTAGGATTATAGCTACAAAGCTATAGTTTTATTATAGTGGTTTCATTTTATATGTGTCTAGGGAGACTTTAAGTCTAGAGTAAGAATCATAAATTTTTAAAAAAAACAAAATAGTAAATAACAAAATATTTCTGCTACTTTAGAAATAGGGTATTTTATCAATTCTATTTTGTACCAGGAAAGAACAGAAATTTAAAGAATCTGCTGGTCTCATGTCCCCCCCCCCCCCCGTTCTGCCAGGTACCAGAGGCTTTGTGAGCAAGAGAGACTCTAAATAATTTTTTTAGTGTAAACTGCTTAAACTGCCCAATAATATGTGGTTATATTTTGTTCATTAAAGATTGTAATTTGAAATACCGTTGAATGAAACTTCCTGTTGACTCCTGTTTTCAGTGTGACCCAAATAAAAAAGGTGCCTGAAGTACGTTAGCAGTGACAGAGGGCTAGAACCTGCTATAGGTCTGTTCATCTGCTGATGGAGGTGTTCTACTCTTACCTCCCTGGACATCTTCTCCGCCTCCATTTTGTTTTTTCTTTTTTCCAAGTTTAGCTTTCCCATCATCCTTGCTTTGTAATTTCATTCAAAGTCTTCTCTATGGGGCTCGGTAATGTGTGTGTTGAAATGGGGTGGGGGGGGAGGCATCTTTTATGTGGCTTTTCAGGCTTCACTCCCCTCTAGGAGTACAGTGATTAGCCACGACTTCGATAGTGATCACCCCAAATCTACATCCTCTCATCCCAGCCCTCTGTCTCAAGTTCTGTTTTCTGGTTATCTGCACAGTGCTTCTCTCTGAATGCCCCTCAAACAAAACATTTGTACAGCTGAGCTTCCCACGCCCATGTTACATATCCTGTATTGATCGCTCCCTCCTGTGGACTCCATAGCACATAATTGTCTAGACCACTTGGCTGGCACTTATCACTTAATGCCTTGCATTATTAGTGTACAGCAGCTCAGGTGCCGCAGGGGTTACAAGGGGACTCACATGGGAATTAGAGCATTATTTATAAGGCTTTTTTGAGACACAGCATTATAGAATTGAAGGCGCACAGGACAAAGTCTTTTTAACCCTAGATAGGTCCAGATTTTAATGCTTGCTACTTCCTAGCTGTATGGGTAGGTCAGTCAGTCAGCCTTACTTTTTTTTCCTGTCATCTGTAAATAGAGTCCAATAACCCTTCAATCCTTATAGGGTTATTGTGCAAGTGAAATGAGATGTGAAAGATTTATAAACGAAAGTTTCATTTTTCAAATTGTTTCTATGGGACGAATGCCTTCTGCATTCAGATTCTCGAATTCCAGTTATACAAAAGCTTGTAAGTTGCAAGTCTCATCTCTGAAAGATTGCAGGCTTCTGCAGGTACCGATGGCTCCAATCTTGTTATCCTCATCCGTCTACTCCTCCTCACAAAGTGTGCCCATTCTTACAGATATGACCCTAGTCCAACATGTAACTTCGTTAAAGGAAATGGACAAAAGCATATAGAAGAGAAAAACTCCAGTGCACCTAGGCTATTAAAAAAACAGTTTGCAGACTGGGTTTTTTTTTTTTTTTTTTGTAATCTCTTAAAGTTAAATCTGTGGTATAACAGCCTTAAAAAACAGCCTTTTCATGCAGTCATTGAACAGGTATCAGAAGACAGCCTCCCCTTACCTAAGTTTGTTCTTTTTAGTTCTTTTCAGGTCCAGCTACACCCTTGCTTCTGCTCTTTGATGGCCAACCAGACTTACTGAGTGCACATCAGTTATTTACACAGTACACCCACTTAAATCTACAACCCCCCCCCATAAAACCTTGAGAAACGGTAGTAACAGCACTTGTGTTGGTGTATTGTATAGATGCTTAAGACAGTCTGTGAGGAGTGTTGGACTCAGAGAGGTTAACTAACTTGCCCGAACCGTGTGGCTAGGAAGTGGGAAGATGAAATATGGAGCTAGATTTGTCTGGCTATTTTAATTTTGTTCCTTGGATTACAAAGCCCACATTCACTCAAGTTATCTGAAGAAGGGGAGAGGGCACTAAGTATACACTCATTGTAAATCTCAAGAGCAAAAGCAGCTGCAGGGACTCTGGCTCCCTCCATCATTGAATGGCGAAGAGCTCACCCGCTGCTGGCATCTGCTTTACTTTCTGCTTGCTGCCAGTCAGCTTCCTGTTTACTCATAGTTTCTGCTTCCTCATAACCTTGGCTTGCTTATGGTTTTGGCTTTTTGTGACCTCAACTCTACCCCCACCCCATCCTTGCTATTTCTGCCCCTTTCCTAACTGATTCAGCTCTCAGAGTTTTCTGAATCAAATTCCCTAGGGTGAGGATCTGATTGGCTCTGCTCCTTTTTCAATCCCAGGCATGTCATAGGTCACTGGCTCATCTGGGGATTGGCTGCCTTGGGTCAGATCCCTACATCTTTACCCATCAGCTGAGTTGGGAGAAGTGCATGATGTCGGACCGCCCAGCGGCTAAGTCTCAGTGTCCCTTTCAGGAGGATGAGCATGTACAGGATAACTTGCAGTTTCTCTAGAATGTTTCCTCATGTTGTCTGTCTTAAAGCGTATTTGTTTCAAAGGTCAAGAATTCTTCCCAGATGAATCTCACCAGGATCTATCCCTGTAATTATTTACAACAAAGCACTAGTGGATATCTATAATTGATTATATATATACACATGGTTTTGTATTTCATTTACTTTTCTTAATGTTGGAATTATTTGAGCTTTTGTGACTTTATTACTTTTTATAGTCTTTGAGGATAGAAAATCTATCTTTTCCTTTCTTTGTAATGAGTATAGTACCTACCTAAGTCTGGAGCTTCTGAACCCTGGCTGGTAAACATTGTTGGTGTTGTATTTTTAAAGATATATACTTATGTTCTCTCCTATTATGTCATTCACCGTTATAGAACATGACATTTTGTTGATAGATACCTTTTTTATTCCCAATAGAGTCCTTTAAATATTATTTTAGTATTGGTAGTATAATTTATTATCTAGCATAATTATTTTCATATTCTGCTTTAAAATTTATTATCACATACAACCTTACCTTGTAAAACTATTGGAGGATATCAAGTCAAGTCTTAGCAGTCTAGAATAGCACTATATCCAAAAATCATGACCTTAGAGCACAGCCATGGAAAAATTAATCTACGCTGTTCTTTTGTGGTTTTGGTTGTGGCTTCCCAAGAGACCAGCTGAAGTTGTACATGAATTTTTCCCCAAAGAGGATAAGTCTGATCTGTGGGGATCTGGGGCAATAAGCTCTCAGGAAAATGCACCTATGAGTTGAACAGTTCTGCCTAAAACCTTGTATCTTATACTTGTAGTTGATAACTTGCTATAAAGGGTCCTGGTGAGAGGAAATAGCAAAGGGGTAGCCAAAACAATTGTAAATGTATGGAGTAACAGGAAATAGTTCTAGCATATATATACTGAATGTTACTTGGGCTGTCTTTATTAAATCACTTTAAAGGGCAGTTATGTTTCTGCAAATTTGAGCAAGTTAACTCGACCATTGTGTCTAGTATTGTGCCTAGAATAAGATTTTCTTTTTTTGCTGTCTTTTTTAATGAAAAGAATTAAGAATTGTATGCATATTTTGTGCGTATGGTTGTTTTTGATTAGGTGAGACTGACTAGTTCTCACCGCTCTCACCTGAGAATATGAGCAGCACCTTGGAGTGTGGGAAGTGAAGTGGCCCAGTAGTCACCAGCAGGATATCTAGGATGAATATTTGTCAGTTTCTTGCTCTTGGACAAATTCTTGAATGGCCACAACTTTGCTAGAAGGCTTGATTTCCATTGGGGGCACTATGTTTTCCTTCTGGCGGATAGTTGAGTGCCTTCACTTCTTAGTCTAGTTAGGATTTTTCATTATCAGGGAAGATGGCCGTTTCCAGGAAGGAATAGAGGCCAGATTCCAAGGAAGAACTCTGTAATGCAATACTTATGTGGTGATATAACCCTGTAATTCTAAAGTTGAACAGGCCAACTTGAAAGATACCAAGCCTGCCCTAGTAACCTGTCCAGAGAAGGTGGGCTCTGCCTCTGGGGCTTGCTGTAGAGGCCTTCTGGATTGTACACCTTCTCGGCTTGATGTATTAAACGCAAAGGCGATCCAGAGAAATAGCATCTCGAGCTGCCTGAGATCGTTTCAACCGGGAAACAAAGGAAACTACCTGATCCCTTTGTCCCCTTTTTTTGCAGAGCTTCTGTGTCCCTTCAATCGTACTCATTTGTGTAGCATCTAATAATTAACGCATAGAAGGGTTACACTGTTCCAGTCTTCTGGAAGGCTTACCAAACCATTGATCTTTAAATGGTTTTCATCCATTGATATTGTCACCTTGAAAGTAAACTTGCAAACTCTGGCATAGAAATGAAGTACGGAACTTTACCGTGCGTACTTGCGGTGAGGGAGTGGGGAATGGGGACCTGTTTTCCTTGCTAACATTTTAGCGGGAACGGGGATTGGCAGAGGTTTGACGGAGGGTTAGTTTGTTCCTTGAAGTAGGAGTGATTGTCCGCACCTTTTCTGGGAGAGTGGAGGGCCCGGTGGAGGGGGTGTAGTTTGGAAGGATGAAAGAACAGAGAGGAGACCTGGGACCAGTTCGCTTCCGACCCAGGTGTCTGAGGAATCCCCGAAACGATGCCCTTAAAAGGGGCTTCAAGCAGGGGTGCAGAGCCGCCGCTGGTGCTCAGGCAAAGATGCGAAGGGGAAAAAAAGAAAAGAGGGGGGTGGCTACACCAAGGAATGTGCGGCATGCGGGGAGCCAGACCCAACCATTGCACTGGAGCGGGGGCGCCAGCGACTCCCCGGGCCGCGCAGCCCTAGCCTCCGCCCTGAGCCCGGAGCCCGGGAGGGAGTGCGCGGGGCCGGCTAGCCGGCGGGGCTGCGGGCGCGGCGCCCAGCCGGAGGGCGGGGAGGCGCGGGTGGGCCTGGGCGCGGCGCAGGGCGGTGCGCCGCCGCCTCCCCGCCCCCGGCCGGCGCGCTCTCAGGGCGGTGGTTGAGGCCACGGTAGGTGGGGACGCGGCAGCGCTGCTCCTCCGCTGCCGCCGGGAGAGACCGCGGCGCCGCCAGCTCCGTGCGCGAACTCCCGTCCATGGCACTCGGGGCGGCGGCCGTCCGAGCTGTCGGAGTCTCTCCTGCCGCCGCGCTGCACTTTTAGGCGAGTCCGGAGGTCGAGGGCGGAGGAGAAGTCCGCCTGGAGCTGCAGCCCCCGCCGGCCGCCGCCTCGCGGCGAAAGGGAGTTCCCGGAGCGGCCGCCGCCTGCGGGCCACCCCCCCTCCCGCGCGCCTCCCCCTCCCGGCAGGCTGCCCCGCGCCCGCCCGTCGCGATGATCTTCCCCAGCGGCAGCGGCAACCCCGGGGGCAGCAGCAACTGCAGGACGCCCTACCGCAAGCAGGTGAGGCGCGGCGGGGATGCCGTGCGCAGGCCGGCGCCCCGCTTTACAAAGGGCGGTAGCGCTCGGCCGGACGCCGCTCTGCTCCTCGGAGGGACCCGGCTGGGCGGTGACCTTGTTTCCGAGGGAGGCAGCTCCGCCGGTGACCTTAGCCGGGGAGATGCCGTCGCCAGCGGCCGCCGGCCGGAGGACGGGGAGGAAGGGGCAGGGGCTGAGAGGCGGTGGGAGCTGGAGCGCGCCGGGCCGGGGGCTTTGCTCGGCTCTGCAACAAGTTTCGTTTTTTTTTTATGTTTTTGCTTTTCGGAAACCTTTGTGTGTAGAAGAGTATGATAATCGGTCGGAACATGGGTTTGCAACGATCTCCACTTGGAACCTCAAAGAAGCTGCCCGATTCGTGGGGAAACCCGGAAGACGTGTGTGTGTGTGTGTGTGTGTGTGTGTGTGTGTGTGTGTGTGTTCGCGCGCGCCCCCCTCCCATGTATATTTTAAATAGAGGGGGAAAAAAAAGAAAAAGAAACAGGAACTTGTACTGTCACTTTCTTACGGTTTTCAGTTTTCAGAAGCACAGGGAAATCCTGTGACATCCTAGTTGCAGAGATAGTTGGATAAGCCTGAGTCATACACATGCCTTTTATTTTAATACCGTTTCATACATTTTTTAACAGATTGAACTCCAAAGGCACTCTAGTGGTTAGATCAGAATCCCCTGCCGGGAAAAGGAGTGGAGCTAGGAGCTTATAGTTATGGCCTTTTGTTTTGTTTTTCATCTTTGTTTTTAAAAGAAGGGAACTGAAGCCATGTTGTGATAAATCTCACAGAGCCTTTCAGTGGCAGCAACAACAAAACCTAGCTTTAAATTATGTAAAAAATGTGCAGGTCTGTTGAGAAAAGGTTAAACTGATTTAGAGGTCACTGGCACGCTGCTTCTTGAGAAAACAAAAACACGATTGCAGGTATGTTTCTTCCAGAACTCATCTCTTGTCTACATCCTTAGCCACTGAGACAAATGAATTAAGTTATTATCCCGGTAATGATAGAAGCGAACTGCATCTTTCCATGCAGACCATGGCTCTGTTGCTTGAGATCATGACAGAAGGCAGTGATGCCAGGTGGCTTTCCCAAAGGTGTTCACAGCATTATTGATTATGTTAGTCCTTTTTGTTCTCAAAGTCATTTTTGTGGAGTGGTTTATGTCCTAGCATAAGTATGTTTGAAAGGAGGTCTAATTTTGTCAAACAGGGACAGTATTAAGAAGTCTTGTTTTCTGTTCTTCGGTTCTTTTACTTGCTAGTTTTCCCTAAAAAGGCACCAAACACATCATGTCTGTGCCCCTGCGGTACAGTCAGTGGAACTTTACCTAGCTTAAGAAAAGCCCTCTCCTTTGATTAAAAAAAAAATCTGCATTTGTGACCTGGCTGAAGTATATGCTAAAATTGTCAAGATTCAGAAACAGGCATCTCTAAAACTTCATGTGGCCTCATTTTAAAGAAATGCCCTCGGGTCCAGCACACTCACATCAACTTCATAAATGAAGCCAATTTACAATAAATATTCTTATCCTGAACACTCCTCCCCCACCCACCCCACTCTACCTGAAAAGAAGGCTAATTATGTAAAGGCCTTGTGTATTCATTTATTTGTTGTCAAAACCCGGCAGGGTGTCAGCTCTGAAATGGGGAAAGAGCTCTGAGGGCGAGGCCTTTTGCTGTGAGGGGCTGGAGGTTTTGTGTGTGGAGGGGGCAGCCTGCTGGTCTGGAGCACGCTGATAAGATGCTCTTCCTTTCACGGGGCTCTCCTTAGATTCAGAGACTAAAAGGGCTGACTGAATCAGAAAAACAAACAGACTTTCTTTTTTCTATAGGCAAAGAAAGAAATGAATGTGTAGGCATTATACAGACACAAGACCCGGGGTACCAGTGGTATTTGAGTCAAAGGTTTCTTTTGTTAGTATTTAGCCATTCACTGGGAAAGCACACTTCCAGCGCAGGGACCTGGTTACCATGAGTGACTTTGTGATCTCCTACTGGCTGAGTCTAAATGGGAAGTCTAATTAGTGCTTTTTATAAAGTTTTATGATGTTCAGATTGCATCTTTCACTTCATATTAGTTTGTTTTGATGAAGGAATAGCTAATTTTTAGGAGTATAAGGCAGTTTAATTGTGATCTAGAAATATAAAATCAGCTGTTAGAGCTGATTACAAATCATTAGCCTGGGGGTGGGGGGAGTTGAATGTGAGGAATACTTAAAACTTACCTTTGGAAAGAAGTGAGTCAGTGTCATTCATTCATATATATATATATATATATATATATATATATATGAATATATATGATAGTAGTAGCTAACTGTCTTTGAGCATTTAACCTTACTGCCTGGTGGTTACTGGTCTGCATGCTTCTGGTGGATTAACTCATTTAGTCATCTTGATAGTCCAATAATAGTAATATTTCCCTTTTATAGTTAAGAAAACTGAGGCATTAATTAAGCTATTTGCCCAATTTGTGCAATCCAAGTAGTACCAAGTCAGGACGTGGACCCAGACGGTCAAGCTCTTAAAACAACCACTCTGCACCTCAGCAGAAACTCATCCACATTACTACATTACCAGAGCCCTTCTACATTACTGCCCTTGGCCGTTCTAGTCTCAGAAGTCCAGTTTAGGGGCTCCTGCCGCTCTCTCTTGCAGGGGGGTGGGCAGAGGCTGTGAGAGTGGAGGTGAAGGGTGAGGTAAAGGAGTGACGATACAGATGGTGGGTTCGTGATATTTGGAAGCAGCATTGACATCATGATATTGCATCACTGAATAATTGTACAATTTCTTCTTAAAATTTTATATTTCGCATGTATAGGAGTCAGCCAGTTTCAGTTGAAGCAGAGGTGGGTGGTGCTCTTCCCCTTCCGGCCCCACGTAGTGTGTATCGAGGGCATCCAGGAGCACTGATCTCTGGCATCATCCAGGATAAACAGGATTTTCCTGTATCACAGGCCTCAGAGCACATTAGAAATACACCTGCTTGTCTCAGGTCAAAAGTGAGAGGCTTTTAGTGGAGTGATAACCCAGTAGACAATATCTAGACAAGGATTGCTGGTTCAGGTCTTAGTGGAGAAATGTCCTATTATTATTGCCCATGACATTCAGATATATGATGATATTTCTTAAGCAAATCCAGTCTGATTATATGAAAACAGCACACCACAGCCAAAACAAAACCGTTTATCAGAGCTTTCATAGTTGTGAATATATTTTAGTGTGTTTTGGAGGAAAAAGTGCTTTTTGCTGACAAGCCTTTAAATACAGAAAATGAACGGGGAAGTGCTTTCTTGAGGTAGTTTACTCAGTTATGTCGTATACTTTGGTTTTTGACATCATGGCGAGTAGTGAGTCCCTTCTGGCTAAGTACAGTGCTCTGGTGGTGCACCCGTGGGGTTTTGAGGCAGAGGAGCGAATGCACAAATTTTCAAGGATGTGTACGTATCTCTTGTTCTTTACAAGTTCTTGCCAACTAATAGCTGTACTTGTTAAATGTTGCTAACTTTGAGAAGTGAAGTTCTTATCTCCCCAGTGTGCAGCTTTCTTGAAGATTGCTGGGTGTAGCTTCACGTGAAGAATTCAACAGTGATTCAGTGTAAGAGGACAGCGTACAACGCTGTTGATTTATTCTCTTCAAGCAGTTTCTGTTCCCAGCAATTTGTGTGCTGTAGATGGGGTTTCGTTCAAGTTTGAAGATTAAAGTTGTGCGTGGAAATATTTAAATAAACACTGTCTGAACTAGTCCAATTTGTTACTTTTTTATAGAAGGTAAACATTAGTGGAAATTAGCAGAAAATTGAATTGGTATGCATAAGTAAGGCCTTGTCCTGTTTTTGTAGGCTATCTGGGTGTGCTTTGGGATCTAATTTATGAGCCAAGGTAACTGTTTAAATCTGTGGCCACGGCCCTTTGAAAGGTACCAAATTCCTTAGCAGTGGTAACCCAGTTGTTCTGCTAAACACCCCTTTTGGCATCTCACTAGTACATTCCCATACTTAACTTCAGGTTTTGATCACATTTCTCCACTTCGTTCTTTCCTTCCTTTCAGTAGTCTCATATATTTTAATACTTTTCAAGCCCTTTCTTGATAGTGGGGGAAGAGTCTGTCTTGTCCACGTTCCTGAGAATTTTTACCCAAAGCACTCTGCCAATAAATAAATATTTGAAGATATATATGATATTCCCCTCACAACCTCAGTTGTATTTAATCTTCATAACATCCGTATAAAGTAGAGGAAGATCAGGAATTTTGAGTCAGTGAATTTAAATATCTTAGTTGCTGAAAGCTGGGTCTCTGGAGTCAAGGGCTCTGTCTGCTACCAGGAAAAAGAGAAGGCAGCTCAGCGAAGAACAGCTGTAGCCCTACTCACTGCACTTCCCTTTCCTTGGCTCCCCGGAGACATGTGGGGTACAGAGCGCCCCAGGATTCAGCTTAGGGGATTGTAGCTCTGTGATTTGTTAATGTGTTTTGTTTCATAAAGGCCTTTACTCTAGAGTTGTCAGATAACATACAGGAAGACAATGTAAATTGAATTTCAGATAAACAAATACTGTTTTAGTAGTAATGTCTCAAATATTGCATGATACTCTGTGTGTGTATGTGTGTGTAAAATCTAGCAGCCCCACTCTGGGGAACGCAATTAACTTTTTTAAAACTAATTATAAAAAAATCATAATTATCAACCACACTATTTCTACTTTCACTTAAAAGTTTGCCTCTTTGCATATTTCTTGAGCCCTGTTAATAATGCAAATTTCACATTTTAAGTTCCTCAAGCATCACTCAATCTAACTAAAAGACCCTGGCTTAAGTTCTGGCTCTGTCACCTGCGTGGTTTTTCAGTTCGCCTGGCTAAGCCTCAGCTTCTGTTCAGTAAAGGTGATAGGGCCCATTCCACAGGGTTGTTGTTGTTAATCCCTCTAAGGTGTTATGATTATTAATGCCCCCACAGAGCAGGCAGCAGCGGGTGGTCCTGGGAGGCTGTGTGTTCCTGGGAGAACTTGACAGAGCCTCTAAAAATGGGCTGTGTTTAGAAAGTGGTGTAGCCTCCAAAAGGGTGAGGACCTGGAACTTGAAAACAGTATCAACCACATTTGAACAAAAGAAGTATAAAAGTGAATCCCATTATATTTTAAAACAGCTGTTTTCTGTATTATGCTCATAGCAGAGTTTGCCCTTACTTTAGAGAAAGTGAAGCCTTTCCTATATTCCTTTTCTTATACTGATCTAGGATTGGGGAAGGATAAAAAGAGCATTGCTCACTCGTATTGCTGAAAAATGCTACCTTTTAATTTGCTCAAAAGTGGACAAATTTGATTGCTAGTATATGCATGATGACTTCCTGAATTCTTTTCTTTGTCTTGTTTGTATATTTGGTTTTCAAAGAATGGCATCTTGGCCTTACCCAAAAAAATAAACATTTTTTTTTTGTCCTTGGATATGTGTGGGTGTTTGGTGGGTGTTTGTTTTTAAACTCACATCTGTGGAGAATGCTTTGTTTAACACATTCTAAAAGCTGGGTAAATTTTAAAATAGGATAGACATACTGTAAGGAAGGAAGCAAGCTTTTCCTGGAGTTAGGACGAGGTAAAAAAAAATAAAATGGAGCAAACCAAATTCTGCATTAAAATAATGAATCAATGTAGTTGTTGTTATTTAACACTTATTAAATGGCAGCAACAACAACAAAAGTTTTTACACAAATAGTGCCCTAACTTTATTCATCTAAACATAAGGAGTTTCACAACAGTGTGTAATGTAAGCTAGGGATGGTTGTACTGTTTGTATTTGTTAATTGTAAGTACAGTACAGTCCCAGAGTATATTAACCATAGATTGGAAGAAAATATGCCAAAATTTTAACAAGTTTTTCCCTCTGTTGGTAGAAAGAATCGTAAGTGACTTATTTTCGTGATTCTTTACATTTTTCCTCACCTTCTACTGCCCCTGGCTTCACACATTGAACATATACTGCTTTAGTTGTCAAGAAAAAGTTAGTGAAAAAGAAATCTAGAAAATTTTGTTATTTTGATGTCTAAAAGTTGTGGTGAAAACCCATGGGACTCATGACGTGGAGAATTCCAGCACGTGGCATGTACATACAGGTGACACTCGTTTCTCTGCCTGAGCTTTGAGATGTGTCCTTGTCCTCTTCTTATGCATTGCTTTTCTTAGTTTTTACTGCAAACTCCTAAACAACCTTTCTGGAAATCACCTGTTTTTGATAGTTTCAACATTGATGAACTTAGTATTTTTTTTTATTATTTTATATGTACATTAAACAGGCCCGGGCTTTCTTTAAAAAGCATTTTTAGAACATCAGTTTATCTGTGTGAGTCAATGAGGGGCAAGTGTAGCTATATATATGAAATTCTTGATTACTTTTTAGACAAGTAACTATTCTGAATATTGAGGAATTACCACTATTGTCTCTGTTTTCTTCTGACTTAATAGCTTCATTTAAATGCAGCTGTTTTGTGGATAAATTTCTCCACATTTAATTTCTGTATTAAATGTGAAGAAAAATTGAGACTATTCCATTGCTTACGTCAGAATCTTTTGGATCTGTTTTATTGTGAATTCTCAAGATTGTCTTTATCATATACTTACTTACTTTTTAGTTTTAACTTTCCGAAAGGGCAAGTGCTGTGGGAGGTGTGTCTCTTTTACCAGGGGTCTTTATAATGCAACAGTGAAGCTTTCTGTAAGAGATACACGTTACAGATAATGTCAGCACTTTGCAAGCTGTTGTTACTTTGTAACCCAGGGGGATTTTCAGCACATCAGGGGAGTTTTAGGTGTGCACCAAAGAGGCTGCGAGACTTCAGTGAAAGGAGAGAGCACTGAGGGAGGGAGAGGGAAGAGTTGGCGGGGAGAGGTGTTGAGTGAAATAAAGAAAAGGAGAGCAGTGTTGCCTTGTAAGGTTCTTCCTTAGTTGATGCATCGCGTTACGAAATCTGTTGAAGTCTCACTGTTCTGGTGCTGTGTAGGATGGGTGCAAATATGTCTCTTCATTGTTTTGTATTTCAGATTCTTATATCCCCTTTTTTAATCTTTACACCATTCCAGACATCTAGAACAGGGGTGCTAAACTCATTTTCACCGGGGGCCACATCCGCCTCGCAGTTGCCATCAAAGGGCCGAATGTAATTTCAACTCCTTAACAGTTAAGGAGTAGTTACATTTATACAGTCCTAAAATTATTTCGGCCCTTTGGTGACTGTGAGACTGATGTGGCCCCCAGTGAAAATGATATTGACACCCCTGACCTAGAATATCCTCTCAGTTCTGTTCTAAGACAAGATCTCTGCCCCTCCGCTTCAGGGAACTGACTAAAAATCACCCTTTGGGAAGACCATTTATGATCTACCCAGCCCTACTAGTCAGATATTCGAGAAACCACTTTGTCTCTCCATTCTCAGTTTTATAAGTCAGGTACATCAGGGGAGTGGCTAAATTCTTTTGTTTAACTGAAAGTTTAACATTTAGAAACATTGTTAAATAATTATTGAGTGTGTAACGGAAGTTAAGTGGTTTTTGGAGCAGACATCTGCCGTAGGAAGTACACCAATGGCGTGCAGAGATACACTGTTGCCGGCCCCAGGCCAGGCGGGCCAGGGAAACCAGTCAGCTAGCTGTTAAAGCAGCTGTGAGATGGTGAGGACCCAAAAGAAGACAGTTAAGTTGTGGACATGAGAAATAAGCAAGTTTTGTAGACATTTAGTCTATAAAAGCCCCTAAGCCCTGACTGGGGAGCTCATTTGGTTAGAGCGTCTTCCTAATATGTCAAGGTGTGGTTCGATTCCTGGTCAGGGCACATACAAAATGAACCAATAAATGTATGAATAAGTAGAACAACAGATCTGTGTTTCTCTCCCTGCCCCCACTCCTTTCCTCCCTCCCTTCTTCTCTCTAAAATCAGCAAATAAAAAGTATTATTTTAAAAGCCCCTGAAATTGTATATGAAATGTTGCATATGTTAGCTGCTTCTAGGGGAGAGGTTCAGAGCACTCATCAGTTTGCCAAAGGGATCTGTGTCCAGTAAAGATTTGATTTCTGCCTGTGAAAGGAGAGGGAGAAGGAGGGCTTACAGATGATGCCAGAATTTCTAACTCAGCGGCCAGGATCATTGGTTGCATCATGGAAGGTGACATTTCCGGCAGAAGGAACATGACAGCAAAGATTTGAACATAGAAAACATGGGCTTTATTACAGGGGAATAGTGACTAATTCATGTTAGCTGGACTGTATGGTGAAGGTTGGAGGGCAGGAGGGATAGGGTCAGGCTTGCTACAATGAATGAGAAGAGAGCCTGAGTTTAGAAGGTGAATGAGTCCACAATTGAAATAAAGCTATAAAATGGAGTAATAGCAGTGTGACTATTTTAGAAGGAGTGGATTCAACAAAGTGTTACACAGTGAGAATTAAGATCTGGCTGGGGACTAGCTGGTTAGGGAGGGGATGGTCTTGGCAAGAGCGTCGAGGTTTCTCGTCTTGTGTGATTGGGAAAATGAAAAGTTTCTGCACACCTCTGAGCTCTGATGAGGAAGAGCCCAGCTATTGTCTTAAAAGGATTCGTAAATTTTTTTAGGCATTAAAAGAAACAGGAGGGTGTTGTGTTTGCTAAAGGCTAAATTCTGATACTCGGTTCCACACATGAGGGACGCGGAGGCCCTTCTGTGTCTAAGTCCGTCGTAGGAGGGAGAATTGTCCGGCCTGAAATGCTACCAGCACCCACAGTGTGAACCTCTGAGAAATGTTGGGTCCAGGAGGTGGTTGTAAACATTTTTATATTGCTCCTTTGGGATTTCCTTAAAGTCATTGTAGAGGCTGTGCCACCTGAGAGCGTGACTTTCCTCCTCGGCCTGATTTCTCACATTCTTGGGAGTGGAGCCTTCATACAGTCCGTCGTTTTCTGGATCGTGCATATCATCTGTAACCATTTAGTTGTCTGTGACCTCCATAATATAACAAGCGTATTGGTGATGTTAAACGATCTCTCACTTCAACAAGAGTATGGAAGGGGGCCAGGTAGGATGGTGAAGGTGTCGGCAAATTCATCCTACTACAAAAAAAAAAGTTTCTGAGGAAAGTGATGAGCTTGGTTTGGCCATTTTAATTTGGCCACATGAGTCACACCTTGCCACACACCCCTTTCCATCCCAGGCAGAAATTGTGATCAAACAGTTAACAGTACGAAACTGAAGGTCTGGGCCAGAAGCTCTGAACCGTCTCAGACGTACTAGGTGGATCACTGGGAGTAGATTAAAGCATTTCAGGAAGGAACGTGTCTAGAAGAGTTTGGGCAGACCTAGGGGCACACAGATTTGGTAGTGGAAGGTAGAGGATGAGCCTTTGGCAAAGGAGGGGAAAGAAATGGCAAAATATTGGAAGAATCCAGAGAGCATCACAGAACCCCAAGAAGAACAGTTTCAAGGCGGTCAGCTCTGTTAAATGTTTCCCTGAAGTAAAAGAAGGCAAAGGCCAAGTAAAAAGCTGTTTAAAATACAATAGTTCCCCACCCCAATCCATAGTTTTAACCACAGTCCAAAATCTTTAAGTGAAAAATTCTAGAAGTAAACAGTTCATAAGTTTCCAATTGCTTGCTGTTCTGAGCTGCATGTCGCCATGCCGTGCCCTCTCTCCGCATCCCACCTGGGCTGAGAACCATCCGTGTGTCTGTCCAGTGTGCTCCCTGCCCGTTAATCACTCAGGAGCCCCCTCAGTCCTCAGCTTTACTGTCTTGATATCACAGTGCTTATGTTTAAGTGACTCTTGTGTTACTTAATAATGCCCCCAAGGAGCAAAAGTAGATTCCGACGTGCCAGAGAGAAGCCGTGAGATGCTTGCTGTGCATCCTCTTCAGAAGGTCGGGAGTCGCCTAACGCTGTGTCCCATGCCGACATCACTCACCTCACTGCCTCTCGACACACGGGCCCTGCGTCATCTCACAGCATCACGACGTATGGCACAATGAAACATTCTGAGAGAGACTACACTCAACTTTTTACATTATATTATAGTTTTGTCATTGTTCTGTTTCATTACTCATTGTTAATTTCTTACTGTGCTTATTAATAGGTAAACTTTATTATAGATGTGTGTGGATAAGAAAAACATCATATGTATAGGGTGTGTACTGTCCATAGTTTCGAGCATCCACCTGTGGTCTTGGAATGTGTCCCCTGTGAATAAGGGACAGGGGCTGATGTATTCATTGGGAGGTCAAGAAAGCCTTTGAAACAGGTTTCATGGAGCAATATGTGGGTAGTGGGGCAAGGAAGGGGTTTGGGGACAAGGGTTGTAGAAAGCACAGTCCAAAAGCTTTAAGGAATGAATGAGTGAAGAGCGGGTGTCTTTTGAAAAATCAGAAATCCGGAAGGAAAGAGAGTTCCTTCAGACAGCCTTGAGGCCAGATTATTTTAGTATCTTACTAAGGTTGTAGATAGAGCAAGATAATAGAAAACCGAGGGAATAGTTGGGAATGGGTTTTATGGTTGTTTTTGTTTTGTTTTGTTTTGTCTTAAGAAAGAATGAAAAGGACTTGAGGGAGTTGCCTGTCAGTGATACAAGAAGGAGGAGATTGGGTATGCTGGGAATGTGGTATGTCAAGGACGAAGGAGACCTGTGGAACTCAACCTCCAAAGGCTACCATTTCAGTAAAGAGGCTAGGTCGCTGGTTAAGATTTTTTTGAAAGGAAAAAAAGAAAATGGGATTCTAGGCTTGAAGAGTGTGTCAAAAGATTTGGAATAATGGCCTTTGAGAATTTGATGACCATTCAAGTAGAGGTTGTAGGAGGCTTCTGCTGTGTGAGGGCCCCTGGGAGTTCAATGGTCTGAGTAGGCAAGATAGTTTGACCTTTTTTCCAGCAGTAAAGCTAGGGAAAGAATCTGGGTAATGGGCTCCTGTTGTGTTTGGCATCGGTAAGGTGAATAGGTGTGGAAATTGAAAGATTGTTATGCAGGTCAAGGAGACTGGTGAAATGTAGAGAGAGAAGAAACTTTGAGAACAGGGAGGGGCACTGGGTTCTGATAAGAAAAAGTCCCTTGGAGTGAGGGTGGGGCGGTGGGGCGGGGAGGGATCCCAGAGGAATCCGAGAGGAATCCGAGAGGAAATACCAGAGGAATCCGAGAGGAAATACCGTCATCCTGATCTTGAAGGCAGAGTAGTTCCAGAATCTTACCTTGCAGTTGCTGAGAGGATTAAATGAGATCATGTACAGGCGTTCGTCTGACAAGTCTAAGTGCTCTGGTGGTTACATTTATTAAGATGTGGCTCTTGTATAATTTATACCTCCTTATAACTACTGTTATATTATTTGTGTAAATAAAGTCGTATTTCAGACTTTAACCAACTGTGAACCACAAACCAAAATAAAATATTATTTTTTAAAAAATGAACCGCAAGCCCAACTTAAGTTTTAAAATATACCTTCAAACTATTTCAAACCATCTTAACTTGCTTTTAAAGAAAAAGAAAGTGAATCTTTTCTAATTATTTTTCCTCATCCAATTTGTAAGCTCTTTGAAAGAAGGGGACTGATAATTGCTGAGCATTCCATATGGACCAGAGACAGGTCTGGGTACATGTACCTCCATTCTCTCTCTCTTATAACACCTCTGTGAGGTGTTGCCTCTGTTCTCTGACTCATAGGTCAGGGCAGTTCAAGTTGTTTATCCCAAATCCTGGAGCAAATGGGCCAGAATTGCTACCCAGCCTCTAAGGCCAGCAAGAATGATCTCATAAAATTGCTTTTGAAGAAAAAAAGGTGGACATGGGTGTTAATCTCAGTTCCTCATTTACTAGTTTCATATTGTGAACACAGTTCTTAAACGTTCTGGGCCTTAATGTCCGCAGTGGCAAAACTAGATGTAATGGTTACTTAATGTTGCTGAGATGATTAGGTGAGTCCTGTGTCATACGTGACAGCACTTAACACATTACCTGGCACAGGTGCTCTTTCTGCATCCGCCTTTATTGGGGTGTCGCCTCAGAAGTCAGTTCACACAGAGGCCCTTGGAGGACTGGCCGAGGAAAGCCTGGAGCGATGAGACTGTGATCGCTCCGTTCAGTGGCAGCGAGTGCTCTGCGATGAGAGAGATCTAAAGGGAAGCTCAGGTGTTATCACTGGTGAAATGGAGGTGACTCTTTGCCACCCTAGAGTGCAGGATCACTGAGTGTGTGTGAGACACAGTGCTTTGCGACGCGGAGACGGTGGAGAGATGTCGTCACAGTTCCTGAAGTGGATGCCTGAGACCCTTGGGTGAGCACTCTGCTCCTTTCAGGCGTCTGGTTTTAAATTTTTGGAGTTTATTGTTGATAGTTCTTTCCCCAAATTATGTTCACTAAGATACTCGGCTTTCATTAAATGTTGAAAGTGTTCCAGGAATTAAAAATATTCAGTGTTTAAAGAAACTTGGGAAACACCACATACTATGTAGTGTTGTTTTAGAGAGCAACGGTATAAAATTAGCAGTAAAAATCTGAGGAGTCTGCCATAAAAACATTTGTCTAACTTTGTGTATTTCATTGTTTCCTAGAATTACTTGCTTAGGAGCCATTTAGACCTAGAATATTTACTAAATGTCTTCTACTGAACAATTTGGGAGAGACTTATTTAAAGGGACCTTTTGCATTTTAGAATTTGAGGGGACCTTAGAGATTAGTATTCAAACCCCTTTAATTAAGGAATTTAAAACCCAGAGACAATGAATGATTTGTCCAAAATCTCACAGCTGGAAAAGTCTGAGTTTTCTAATTCTCAGGGCTCCACCACCCTTCTGTAAGTCTCGGTGCTTCTGAGTGTGGCACGCCCTAGCATTCTCTAAACAAGCAGGTCCTTGGGGATGGTGTGCTGCATGTTATTTTCAGACAAAACAAGTGACTGTCATGTCTTTCATTTTTAAGTTCTCCTCTCTTAAGGTTAATTTTCCCACCTATTTTATTGCTTCTTAAAGCATTTATGAAATCAAGATTACTGGCTTGGGAAATCAACCTCGTATAAAATATCAGTGATCTAGAAAACCACACATTATAATTATTAACGAATGTACTTTTGTCCTCTAAATTGTTGTCTTTTTCATGTAATTGGCTGTGGGTAGGTGAATTTACATATTTTAGCCCCTTCCTGCTTGACTTATTACAGCATGCAAAATTTGCTCTGTGGTTTCTAGGTTAAGTTCCTGTACAGAGAAACCACAGTGAAAAATTTATAACACTTCTGTGATGAATGCCTGTCTAGGACATGCTGCTATGTTTTCCTGAAAAATCTGAATGACCAGTTTATTGCCCTTTGTTATAATGAAGATTCATTTTAGGCAAGAATAGTTTACTTGCAGCATTTTTTTTTATGCATTTTAAGGTTCTTAGTTACTAGTCTAAAGAAAAGTGGGTGGGTATCTGTCAGAGATCCTCTCTGATTATTTCATGAAAATTCACCCTGAATGAATCTTTCGACATGATTTCAGTGTTTTGGATGGATAGGAAATAATATCTGTTATATTATGTGTATCACAAAAGAAACATAAAATATTAGTGCCGAAAGGGCCTTGAGATCAGCTTCTCCACGTCCTCATTTCAGAGGCGAGGGTGTTTCAACATTGCACAACTTGTTTGTAACAAAGCCAGGACTAGAACCCATGCACCCTGACTACCGGTGCAGTTTGGGCCTCTACCAAAAGATCCTGCTTGGATTATCATGCATTCAGTCAATATTTTAGAGCCCGTTATAAGCCAAGCACTGTGTTAAGCCTTGACGGGAATAACAAATTAATGACTCTGTTCCCAGTCTCGTAGTCTAAAAGGGGCAGTGGAACAAATGTGTAAATAACTGTGTAATGGAGAAATTAATCAGTGCCTTAAGAAGTGCAGACATTTAAGAAATACATAGTAAGAACATGTCTAATCTTAGCTCTCTTGCTCTGGTGGACCTGAGTTTAGACTGTTTTACTTCCAGGTGTATTTAATTTGATTCCAGGGGAGACTCAAGATTCTGAGCTGGCTGATCAATTTTGTCATTGTCTTGGTTGTCACCTCAGTTACTGTGCCCTTTAATTGACTGTATTCAGCTGCTTGTTAGGGTGCCAGAGCAGAGTAGCGAAGAAAAGAAAGTATGTCTTCCACGTTATTGGCATCAGTTTATTGCCGCATTTGGTTTTATTACTTCTTTAAAAGGAATGTGGAAAAACTAGAGTGCGTTAAGAGGAATTCAAGCAAAAAAGATACTATTTCATTTTCTAAAAGGCCCTTCCTCTTTTCATTGTTTGCTAGTCCAGTGTGCGAAGTAGGATTGGGAAATAGTACCTGTGGAGCCGGGACTGCTGACCAAGGAAGAAGTCGGTAAAGGTTTCATAGGAATTGCTCGGACAGTTAGTGGCCTGGGATCAGCAAATGTTCTTCTGTGAAGGCTTCTTATTTTAGGCTTTACGGGCCATAAGGTCTCTGTCACGATTTCTTAGCACTGCCTGTGTAGCTCAGAAGCAGCCATAGATAACACACAAGTGAATGGACATGGCTGTTTTCCAAAAACTATTTTGAAAAGCAAGTAGTGGATGGGATTTGGCCTGTGGACAGTAGTTGGCAGACCCTGGATCTATAGAGTCCTTTGTTTGATGGCTCTTTTACCACAAGGTGCACAGAAGGAATGGAAAGAAGATAAAACTCAAACTGGATAATAACGATACTTATTAGCACTCTCAAAACAGAGTAGACACAGAATAAAACCAAGTGAACGTAGGCCTGATTTATAGCTTCAATCAAAGGGTTTTGGATTAAAGGCTCAATGTTGACATGATACTTTGTTTAGTTCTGTTTGGGGAGGCATCCTTCATGTATCTTTGTAATCAATACTACCTTGGTCATTTTTTATGTTTTGAATCTCTAAGACTTGGCCATAAATCTGAAGTGGTGAGATAGAGAGCCATGGTAAGATAGAAATAGCATTGCAGGAGGAGGAGGTTAATTTTTTCTCTCACTTTTTTTTTAATACTAATTGTTATCAAAACAGCCCAGCGCAGATAAACTGCTCACACACCTGTGTATTCGTGTGCTAGGGCTACCGTAACAAAGTTCCACAAACTTAGTGAACAGAAATTAACTTCTTTACACTTCCGGGAGATAGAAGTCCCAGCAGAAGGGGTTGGCCCAGCCGTGCCCCCTTGGAAGGTGGTCGGGAAAAACCTGTTCCAGGCCTGCCTCCTAACTCCAGTCTTCACCTGACATGTGCCCTGTGCGAGGTCTGTCTCTGTACACAGGGTTTTCCCTTTAGATAAGGATACCGAAGTTATGGTGGGTGAGGACCCGCTCTCATGATCTCGCCTTAACTTGCTTACCTCTGTAAAAACCCTGTCTTCAAATAAAGTCACATTCTAAGATAGTAGAGTTAGGATTCCACTGTATTATTTTTTTTAGGGCGGGAAGGGGGGGACAGCATAATCGAACAAAAACTGACCTAAGTACCAGGTATTCATTCACCTTGGGCAAAAGTCATTATGGACCCAAAATAATGTTAAAATGCCTTGTCCCTCACTCCTGGTCACATTAGCTTTCATATCAGAAATGTTACACTGGTGGTCTTGTTAATGCATAATGTAAGGAAATGTTCCATTTTGTTTTTAACCTGCAGGATAAAAGTTATTTCTTCACAGACATAGCCTACACAGGTGCATGGCTGTGGAAGCATCCGTTTCAGTCCTAATCTTCGAGTACTTTGAATAACTAACTCCTCATTGGCTTTGCCCACGTCCATGCCTGCCATTCCGGTCAAACTTTCGTTCCTTGCTTTTTGAAGTCTTGCTTTTATTTTCCCTTTCTCTCCTCCAAAGTTTTTATTAGCCTATCACCAATAGGCACAGAATTCTATCTCCTCTTCACGCTCACATTTCTCTCTTCTTTAAGTTGAAGTTCAAGCTCTACCTCTTCTGGGAAGGTGATCTGTGTGGTCTCCCTTTTCTGCTGTCCCTGTTGTTACATTAGAACAGAATTCTGATGTGATGGCTTTCCATCGACCACTTCTCAGTTGTGCTGTGTACGTGTGGGTGGAGTGGGGAAGCAGTCATGCCCTTTTTATTGAGAAGGGAGTCAGTTGCACCACTACCCATTAGGGCATCAGATTACCTCTGGGGACCTGGAATGGCAGTGAGTTCCTGTAGTTACTAGGTGCATTCTTCAGAACAGCGAGAGATTCTTGCCGTTCGTAAGTTTGTTTTGAAGGCTGTTAGAGAGCTGTAGGTAAGAATGTGAAATGGTATCAGCATCTTGAGTCTTTTACTGAATGTGTTCCATTAGAGGTGAAACTTCAATTCTCAGTTTTTACTTTTTTTCTTTTTCCTCATTTTTTTGGAATACTGAAGACACATCTCAGATGACACCAGCTTTTTATTTTTAAACAGCCAAATTATGTATTATTTCTCTTTATAAAAGGATTCTTTATTATATATAATTGTTGTGTAATTGCTGAGTTGTTTGGGTGCCTTCCTCATCTCCAATTGGACTGTGTAACGCCTCGGAGCGCTGGGACCTGTGTGTCTTTGCAGCGTAGATTCTGTGTAGCATAGTGTTTTCTTTGTATGAGTATGTGGGGGGGGGGCAGAATTTGCTGGTTTTATTTTCATGTTTTCTTTAAAAATCCTGTTTCCTTACTGTACTGCATTTAAGATATGGATTTGCTCATGAAGAATTTTCAGAAACACATCCAAATACTCATAAGTCATTATTTCAGCAAGAATTTATCAGTGGTTGGCAGTGCTATGTGTCACGGAATGTACATTTCTGCTCCTGATGAGGTCATTGGGTATACCAAAGGAGCCACTTTCTCAATTTTTTAGTTTATTATTTTGTTTTTGTTTTTGGCTGCAAATAGGCACATAAACTAAAGTAAGGATTGAACACATGTGGAATTTAATCGATGACTGAACTTGGACAGAGAGATCGTGTCTTGTAACTGGGTAGGAGGGAGCCCTTTTGAAGGCCTCTCCTGGGGAATCATCCAAGCAGATGAGTTTATATTTGCTTATACCCAGTGAAAGATAGAGGGTTGTTAACCTAGAACTGGGCTTGGAACTCTCTCCTTGTCAATTAGTGAGAAGCCATGAAAATCTCTCACGTCTGCAGAAGGGTTGGTAAGAAGTGTCAGATCAGGGAAACTGTTTGCTTGGATCAGCTGTGCAAAAGAGGATCTGGAGGCTGTGGCCAGAGAGTGTGCAGTTTTAAAACCAGGCGACGCCTTTTCCTGCTGGCGAGAGAAAAGGTCAACTATCATTTGGTAGAGTTGAAAGATAGACCCTGTGGGGAGCAAGGGCCAGGATGGGAACTGCTTTGTGAGTGGCACAGTCACAGCCAGAGTGCTGGGGTGTACGTGGGTGGGGAAGCCCCAGTGCTCTGAAGATTCAGATCAGCAATGCAGACCACAGCGTCAACCCTTCAGGGCAGGAGGGACACCAGGATCTCTGAATTGCAAACATGCTTCATTTTGATTCTGTTCTTTACATAGGCATTTCCTAAGATGTGGTCCCATGACCATCTGCATCAGAATTTCCTGGGGTACTTATTAAAAGTATAAGTTATTGGGTCCTACTACCTCAGCAGTACTGAAACACAACAGGGGCATTTTTGGGCTTCTAGTCTAGGTTTCTAGACTCACTGAAGTCTGAGGACCACTGGGTGAAATATTCCTCATAGAAGGTCTGCCCATTGGAATTTTTCAGTGATGAAGAATAAACTATCTTCTAAAGCAGCAGCCTTTTAAGTCCAGGGGCGATACAGGCAGGAAATGTCACGGTTGCCAATAGAGAATGACAGCTTATGAATAACTGAGTCAAAATTGGGTCCAAAGGAAAACTGGGACACATCTCTTAAGGCTGACATCAGGACAGCTAGCAGCACATGTCCCTTGGAAGCATGGTTGGTCAGAGTACTGGACCAGCTGGGCTGTTGTGTTTGAGCCATTCTGAGTTCCTGTAGGAAACTAGAAACAGTTTCAAAGGTCAGCCTGTAGATGTGCTGAGCCAGCAAAGATGGCACGGCCAGCCATAAACCTCAGGAACTAGATGGAAATCTTTAAAATCCAGGACACAGAAAGCTTTTCTCTCTTTTTTGTGTGTATTGAGTTTTTGCCATGTCTGTTTTCCAAGTATCTGTCTGGAATGTGTCTGTATGGGTTGGGGGGTAGGTGGGCCCAGGGCTTGCTCTGTGCCTCTCATTGCAGGAGGACATAGCAGGGAAGAGAGATTCCTGAGCATCTCAGAGTCCCCAGTGTGTGCTAGAGTGGGTTTCCATTTATTTTCTTTCGTTGGCCCTCCTCCCCACCGTCTCTGCTGTGTGCACAGAGTGGGCAGGAGTGCCACTGGCAGCAGAGACAGGAGGGTTTCCAGGACCCTCACTGTGGCAGAGGCTCCAAGTCAGCTGACAGCCGGACAGCCAGAGGCGAGCTGGTGCCGGCTCCTCGCATGTTCAAGTGCCCTTCCTCTGCTTGCTTAGCCGTGCTCTGCCACACTTACGAATTACTGTTAAATTTAGGAAGCAATAGCAACATTTAGTAATTAAAAGCTCTTGCTAAAATTTAGAGATTTACCCAATTCTTACTCATTCCTCTTAAGGAAATAGTACAGAAAGAATGCCTAGGATAAAAAGAGTAGTTACTATAATGTAAGCTCGTTTGCCTCAGCCTTTTCCTTATCATCACCACCTCCCCAGCCCCATTCACACTGCAGCTAAAGACCAGATTTTGAATGTTTAACTTCTGTATAGACAACCACATGTAGGTCTATTGCGTAGTCAGAGGGGAAAAGCAGCCAGGAAGTCAAGAGGTGGGTGAGTCTTCAGATGTGATAAACCAGACAGTGAATGTCCTGCGATAAGATTTGTTGAAAACAGCAGCTTGTACACCGTGTTTAAAACGTGCTTCTCAGTTCTTCAGATAACATCCAGCCGGGAGGAGTGGAGATCCAGATAGAATGACAGTTAGCGAAAAGATACCAGCACAATGGAAGGCAGGCCCGAGTTCCAACAAAAGAAGGGTCAGTAGGAAGAAGTAATCATAAAACCTTGCAGTTTAGTCAGAAGTACGGAGGAAAAGCTAATAGAATGGGATGTGTGAAGTGACATGTGTGGTTGGTTTGCTCATAAATGAGTGTCTGCCAACAAACTGATTCAGCTGCTTAGACAATTTGTGTGTCATTTTACCTACATTTAATAAAAGTATAGTACTTAAACTAAGAAATAAAGTCATCCTGCATAAATATTGGAAGTTCTAATCCAAACATTCATCTGTAATTGAAATTTAATCAGGACACATTTTTTTTTCATAGAAATGTCGAATTTGGTAAGTCTGTTCCTAGGTTTGCTAATTGCATTGTTAGCAGTAGGTTCCGAGATCAGTCCCCAAGGCCATAGTCTTCTAATGGAATTTTAGCCCTGAAGCTGAGTCTCTTGTAAGCAAAGGGCTTTCACATGATACTGGTACATGAGGTGGAGGAGGAAAATGCCTTTTTCTCTTCTAATAATCATAGTGAAAAATGTAAATTAGGTGGCCTTTTGCACCCTTCCTCCTCTGTGAAGGTCGAGAATAACAAAAGTTAGGCACCTCTAAAGGACCATGTGCACATCTTTAAATTCCCTTGCTCATGCTGTCTCAACTGACTATCACGTCATACTCTGGAAGTTCTGGGATTTTTTAAAGAGGGACCCTGACCCAAGCATCTGTAATTGGAATTTTAAGTGGTCAGACTAACCCAAGTGAAAAAGTCCAGGGAATAGGAAAGGCTTGATCAGACTATCTTTTCCAGGGAGTCTTTGCTAGGGAATCAGCTCCCTAGTTTTATCAGTATCTTCTGCTTTTGAACCCACAGGGTCATTTTTATTTTACTCCTTTTTTTCCCTTCTTTAACTGTGGCTATGCAAAAAAGAGTCTCTGAGTAGGAGGAGGGGAACTGAGAAGCTGCTTACCTGTACAAGTCAGTTTTAGATTGGGACTGGTAGTGCCTGTCCTGGGCACAGCCCTCGTGGCCATGTGGATACCAAGTTTAGAGGGGGACATTGAGAAAGATGAACTCAAGTGCAGCTGACATTTATTGGGTGCTGCTTACAAGCTTGGCATTTGACTGAGGGCTCGACAGTAACTAGCTTGTGCAATCTTCACAACTGCTCTGTGAGGTAGAATAGACGGCATCACACTCACTGTACAGATGAAGAGATGAAACGTGGAGATGTTAAACAGTTTGCCCAAGGTCACAGTGAGTGAGTGACAGTGGTGCAATCTGAACTTGGTCAGAATCCATCCTTTCAAGCCTGCTTGGTACACTGCATTCTTAGAAGTTGTCTAAATGGAAGAAGTTACCTGGATGATTACAATTTTTTGGAGGTTTAAAGGAATACAACTTGGGTGGTGGGGGTAATAGTTATCATTAAAGATTTAAGTTTGGATTAAAAAAAGGGGAAACTAGACTTGTTTTATGTTGGAGCAATTAGAAATGTTTTAGAAATAAATTGGGGCATCTGCTGTGTTGCAGTGATTCCCCACCTCACCCCCAATTGCTGTCATAGAGAAAAATCTTTGTGTATGAGGCCGGGCAAGATGCTCCGTGAGTTTCTTTGGATCTAATTATAGTTAAAGGTTCATGGTATTACAGCTTAGTGGGTGCTTATGGTACAGTAATTTTCTATACATGTTTCGATTACAAGGCTCAGATTTTTATTTTATTTTTTTAACTTTATTCTTAGAGAGAGGAGGAGGGAGGGAGAGAAGGAGAGAGGGACAGAAACATCTGAAATATCTGTGCGAGAGAGAAACATCAATTGGGTTTCTTCTGGTATGCGCTCCAACTGGGACAGAATACAACCTGGGCATGCACTCTGCCCAGGAATCAAACTGGCGACCTTTTGCTTTGTGATATGATGCCCAACCAATTGAGCCATGCCAGTCAGGGCATGGTTCAGATTTTTAAAAGTAAGATTAAGAGAGTTAAAAACTGGCCTTTAGGTAAAGCCACTGTAGTGAGTAAAATAGTGTCGGCCAAAAATTCATGTCTAACTAGAACTTCAGAATGTGATTTAATTTGGAAATTAGATCTTTGCAGACATAACTAGTTAAGGATCTTAAGATTAAAAAGTGGATTCAGGGTGGGCCTTAAATTCAGTGACTTGTGTCCTAATAAGACAGGACACAGAGAGACACAGAGAGAGATGGCCATGAGAAGGCAGAGGCAGAGATTGGACTTGTGCCACCTCAAGACAGGGAATAGCAGCAGCCACCAGAAACTAGAAAAAGCAAGGAAGGCTTCTCCCCTAGATCTTCCAGAGGGAACGTGGCCCCGCTGACACCAGGATTTCAGACTCTGCCTCCTGAACTCAGTCAGTTTCTGCTGTTTGAAGCCGCCTGGTCTGTGGTGACTTGTCACAGAGGCCCTAAGAAGCTGATGCAGCCACTTTCCACAGCGTCTCCATTTGTATTTTAACTTCCATGTCGCTTGATGCACGTATCTAATGTTGTACTACACAAACCGTAAGTTTTAAATTTCCTGACAGAAACTAATCACATTTTAATTGTATTAGGATGGCTCTGCTTACATTTAATTTAACTTTGGAAAGAGATGAGGTGCATTTCAAGGAATAGCTTTTTTTTTTTTAAGCTATGCTGGAGTTGAAAATGGGTGGGTTTGTGACTCATCTGAAAGAATTTTATCAAACCACTCAAATGACTCCATTAAGAAGTTAGTCCTAAATAACTCTTTGTCTTACACTTCTCTAAGGTTAAAAATCAATTAAACGGATCGGAGTGGAGGTGTCATTTTTCAACTGAGAGTTTAATAAAATGCATCCTGGAAACAACTGCCTGACCAGATGGGGCCGTTACCAGGGGCCAGAGGATCCAGAGCAATTACATCTTTTTGAAGGTTTATAGTAAATTCTGATTAATCAGTTTTGAAAAGACAGATACCCACGTATATCATGTATCCAAAGGCAATAAGATTAAGATTATTACAACTCGTACTTTCCCCCGAATTATAATTCTCACCATCAATCATGATTTGTCTAGTGTCCTTGGTGTTCTGAAGTTTAAACCAGCAATTTTAAAAGTCCACCTGTCAGAGAGTTGGGAAATTGTTCCAGAGGTGCTTTCGTGTGGAGAGGAAATATATAGTAGGTTTGTAGTGAAAGCAGAGGTCTTATTTCAGCTAGGAAAAGAAGATGATGGATACATTTTTCCCTACATGTCAGACTCCTAAAATACTTAGGCCCCACTCCCACTAACTTCTCTTACCATCTTTTGCCCCAGAGCTGTTCAGCCTACAACATAACCACTGCATCACTTCCACGGGTGCTAACACGTGTCAGCCTATGTGTGTCCCCTCACCAAACACGTGAAGCTATTGGGCAGGCACCTCACTCTGCAGGGTGAGATTATCAGTCAGGGTATGGGCACGTGCCCTCAAGGGGTTTCCAGGCTCGTGGGGGAGACTTGGTCTTTAATTCGAATGGTAATGGAAATGGTATATTATAAACTGTTAAAGCTTTATTGAGATGAAAATAGCATGTATTGAGAAGATCAAAAGGACAATGTTCCTTCATAGTAGTGCTGTCCTGTTGGTATTGGAGCAAGGAAGGGCGTGTCACGGAGTTCACTGTTTTGCTACTGGTGTCTTGAGCAAAACCTTTTGATTATGGTCTTTATCTATGGACATTGGGAAGATTTTCATAACTGTGGCATAGGTAAACTGTTCCTGGTAAAGGTTAGTTTTTCTAAAACCTTAATTAGAGCAATTTTGTATCACATAAGGCCCCCAATACAATGAAACTTAATGGCACCCCCCCCCCATTCCCATTTTCTCTTCTACTTAGCTCCTAGAGAGGTTGTCAGAGTGACCTTATTTCACAGCCAGATGGCCACCTCTTTGGTGACCTGGAGAAAATCTCTCTTCTTGTGTTTTCTTACATGTATACTGGTGGTAATCATACCTACCTCGTTGT
The DNA here is from genome assembly GCA_004024845.1 of Tonatia bakeri. Classification (NCBI taxonomy): domain Eukaryota; kingdom Metazoa; phylum Chordata; class Mammalia; order Chiroptera; family Phyllostomidae; genus Tonatia; species Tonatia bakeri. The sequence goes on along the minus strand of PVIA01002876.1, from coordinate 7,822 downwards.
GATTAAAAGAAGGAGTACATACAAAGTACTTAGGTGGCTTCAAAAATAGTAAATGCTCCACAGTGTTAGACAGTGTTAGTGAATGACACACAATTCTTCAGGAAAAAATGTGTTCAATACGTTGTCCTGGTTTAAAATGTTTTTTCCCTTTGGTTTTGCTTATCTAGGTATATTAAAATGAGACTGCCTAGATTACTGTGATAGTAAGAGAAAGATTAAGTGTCATAGGTAGCCCCAACTAAAATGGGTAAGTAAAAAGCTAAACCTGCCCCTTCCAATTAAGAAAAAACATATTGTTCTTGGCATTTTGTCTATTTCTACAAGGGTAACAGCTAGCAAGGATTTGCACATTAGCTTTTATTGCGAGGTGAGATTGGATTTTGCAGTACGAAAGAACAAAAATGAAGTTAGAGTCCGTAATGCAGGCAAAGTTTCTGCGTGTATTTCTGGGGACAGCAGAGTAAGATAACCTATTCAAGGTTCTGTGGATCAATCTGGCCCCGATATGTACCATTTACATGGAACCTTCTAAAAGTGGATCCAGGCAGGATTAAACTATCCTTTAGATTTGTGTCTTCCCTTAATTTGCTTGGTGACAGAAGGTCTTTTTTAAAAAGTAGGGTAAGACTTTAATTTGAACAATTTTTGTGTAACTGGAGCAACTGCTGGGTTTCGGGGCAGAGCACAGTAGCAGCTGGTGTCCCCTCCTCTCTGTCGTGAGGTGTGGGCCCACCTCTCCGACTTCCTTGCCACACTGCAGAAAAGCTGCCCTTCATTCCTCAGTTTTTTTCCATACTAGAGGTTGTAGCACCTGGTTCTGATTTTTTTTCAGTCCACCATTCTTTTTCGTTCATTTCTTCGTTCTGTGCTCTGATTTTTAAATTGGGCCAAGAATACTGTTTTGAGATTAAATCTAATACCAAATGTAAAGGAAGTATCAAACAGAAATTTAGGTAAACAAATTAAAAACTCGTTTGTATTCCGTCTGTCTTCTTTTGTTAGCAAGATGGTTTGATAATGTTGGGTGCCCTGAAGTTTCCATTCCCCTGCTTTGTGCCCACGTAAGTGGGTGAGCCTAGCGTGGCTGCAGGCCCCACCTAGGTCTTCGCTCCCGTCTGCACTGTCCAGGCTGGGGTCCACAGCCGTGTGGGGCTCTGGCCTGTTCCCTTGTGTCTGCTGGAAATGCTTCCTAGCGGCTTTGGGTTAGGTGAGGTGAGCTCAGAGAGCTGGTCCCTGGTTACGGTCATGGAGTGTGGAGTCTCCCAAAGTCAGTTTCCATTCAGGCAAAACTTTCATCATAAACTTGTTTGTGTAGAGTGGGAAGGGGTGGCTGGTTTTCTTGCTTTGTGCATTTAGAAGGCCAGAGATTTATGAAACCCAGTTTGGGTACCTGTCACTTGGTAAATCAGGTTAATCTGGGCTTGTGATTGAGAATGAAGAATTGTATATTTTTATGATGGGCAGCAAAGATAAAATATATCTTTTTTGATACTGTAATGAAACTAAGTAAAATGAGAAGAAAAAGGGATGGGGCAAACTCAAGTATAATAGTAGTACTGTGCTGCTGTGGGATGTGTGAGCCCCACACAGGACCCCCCTCCAAACACACAGAGGTTCTGGGTGTTTGCTCTAGAAGACCAGGACTTCATTTATACTGTCCAAGCTCCATGGGAAAAGAAGCTCCCTCTCAAATTTTCAGTAACCAGCAGTGTATACATTTAGCTCATTTTGGTGTAGGGGATGAAACCGATGCTTTGTAATGAGCTCTAGCAAAAGAAAATAAAAAGGTATTCAGGGAGATTAATAGCTTCATTTCTTTCTTTTCTTCCTTTTCTCTCTCTCTCTCTCCCTCTCTCTCACTCCCTACTCGGAAACAAAAGTATTGTGAAATACTTTGAAAACTGAAAGAAAAATAAAAGCCACGTCTGGTTTACATAAATATTGAAACTGTTTCCCAGATTCTGCTTACTGCAGAATGAAATTCTTCAGTTTATCTCTGAGAGAAGATGAAGAGAGGAGTACACCTTGCCAGCATTCGGGTTGGTCAGCTTCCAAGGCACTAGATAATCCAAGGGTTATGATAGCGTCACTCCTGAGGTGATTAGACAGTTGTGCAGGGGCTGGCTCCCTGAACAAGAGGAACCCAAGGAGAGTCTGCAGACTATTGGTGGCAATAGATACTCGATCTGAGTATGTGGTATATCCATCAAGAGAAATCTGACTTGTCCGAAAACTTGTCTCTGCAAAAATGGAAAAATATGCTTGTTGGATCAAAAGTGAAACAGTTCCCCAGGTATACCAGCCAGCTGCCGGGATCAGGGTTCACATACCTGTTTGGACTTCTGGAGGAGAACCAGCTCATGTGGGAGAATTCATATGAGTATAGTCAGTCACTGTGATGCTTCAAGATAATAGCCAACACTGGAATACATGGAAGGAAAATTCTTACAAATACTATTTTTTTGTAAGGAAACAGGGTTGACAACAGTGGGTGGACAATTCTAGTGATTCTTCAAAAGTTTCTAATCGAAGCCCATTAAATTGTCAGTTGACCCTGAATGTACATTTCTGACAGAAAGGTTCCAAACGGCTGTAATTAATCTTTTTGATTTTTGTATCTTGTAGATGGTACAGATAATGACTGTGTGTGCTATTCACACATCTTAACTATAAATATCAAACAGTGTTAGCATTCATAAGAATTTTTTTAGGAATTGTACATCTGATACAATATAAGCCCCTCCTGCTTTGTTGTGGTAAACAGGAAACTAGATGTTTAGCCAAAAGACTAGAATAGACATGGACATCCAAGTAAGTCATCTAGAAATATGAGGTGGAGGGAATACGAAGTACAAAAGAAGCTATACAAAATACATACTTTTTCTGTGATGCCTTAACAGAACTAGCATATAAGTTTCCTTTTTAAGACTCAGTAAGAAAACTTGGCATGTACCTTCATCCTTGCTACAGTCTTAGTGGCAAACAAGGGCTGGTACTCTGTGACAGTGGGGGTGGGAATGGGGACCTCGTTCTGCCGTAAATTAGCTGTATGACCTTGGGTATATGTATGTGCTTTGACTTCTCTGGGACTTGGGTTTCCTGCAAAGTGAAGGGTTAGATAAGATCAATGTTTCTCAGTATTTTAAAAGCCAAGTCCTCTGATAAAAATAAAAATACTGTCCCCACCTCCACTCCTCAGACCCATCTCTTGAGATTGTTATGCTTCCAGTTGGGGTTCATTGGATCGTGGGATCTCTGATGTCTCTCTCAGCTCTAACATTTTGTGACTGCACAGATATACTTGATTGGAAATCAGATGAACAAAGATTACCTCGTTTTGTGAATAGATGCAACTTGCTCCTTCTTAAAGCTGGAAAGGGACATTTCCAGAGTTAGTCCTCACCAGGAGTGCTTGCTGCCCTGAGCCCTGCTGTATCACCAGTATCACCTCAGGGCTTGCTGGGGCTGCAGAGTCTTAGCCCCACCTAAATGCTGAGTTGGAGTCCATCCACATTTTTACAGTGCAGATGATGCCTGCGTTCATCAAAGTTTGAGAAAGGCAGCAGATCACTGTTTTCTACCCTGCAAGTCACAATATTAGTGGGATCTCAAGTCAATTTAATAGGTTGCTTTTATTTGTTTGTTTTTTAAATGAGCACTTATTTGTTTTTTAAATGATACAGACAAGAAAAGATAACATTAGGGTACATTGCGTATGTTAAAGGAAAATAACTCACAAAATTTTCGTTTTCAGTTTTTGATGTCTGTGCCTGTATGTATATATAGAGGTTGAGATCTTAGGCAAAAAGTTAATTTTTAAGGTGGATTTTAGGCAAAAAAGTTTTTGGTTTTGGGTTTTGTTTTTTTTTTTTTACAGCTGTTGTGTTTTGTATCTCACAGATAACCATCTACTTACCCCCTTCTCTTTACTCACACACAGCCACACAGAGAGACGGTCACGCAGAGAGACACAGAGATAGAAAATAGAGAGCCCTTCTCTGCTGACTACCCACATCCTCAGATACAGGTTACTGCATTTCATCATGAGAAAGACATTCAATCGTTAATTTTTTATAGTAACTTAAAGCTTTTTCTTGTCGATGATGTTTCACTTTGGCCGTATACAAATCATAGCACTACCAGATAAGGTTTCATTTTTTAAATTATGGGGAGATTTCATACATTCATTCAGTTTCCTGAAAGTACAGATAATGCTTTTTTTCTCTAGGAGCTAATGTGAAACCCATAATGCTGTAAGCTCATTCACATGTCCCTTTGCCTGTAAAAAAAAATAATAATTAACTTGAATAATTTAATTTGGAGTTTTATTTTTGGATAAACCAACACCTAATTTTTCTAATTTTAATGCTTGCTTAATCAATTTACAATACTTTGAGTTAAGTGTTGAACTCTTAATGTTTACTTAATCTATTCTAACTCTTAATGTTTACTTAGTCAATTTACAATACTTTGAGTTAAGTGTTAATGTGAAGAAAGGATACTTGAAAATAGATTATTTCCACCCTGAAGCTTTTGCAGTCTCAGCGATAGTTCCTTACTGACAAGAAACACTGGGAGAAAACACACACTGTACTGTACATGGACTTGAAAAAGCAGCTGGAAGGGAGTTGTGGACAGCAGTAGCCTCACTCCAGTGGGGGGGCAGGAAACGAGAGCGTGGCAGAGGTGTTCTGAGCTGCCCTGACACAGGTGATCCTGCACTTCCCATAGGAAGCTTTCTTTTTTCAGTTTGCTTTGAGCAAAAAAGAAAAGAGTTTGGTCTTGTTGCCTTCGCGAGGCTGTGTGTTGAGGAAGAAAACTGGTGTGGATCTGAAAATCCCTCATATGGGGCTCAGAAAGAGGAGAAGAACACTCTTCACACACCTGCGTCCGGGATCCAGAAGAGTGATTTCGCACCTGAAGTTGGGCAGGATTTTATGTTTACCATGTTTTGATAGCTGGCTGCTTGGGGTATATATAAGTGGCTTATTGTTTTGAGTTTTCTTTTAAGACGGTTTTGAGCTATTACGTGGTCCTTTTATATATATAAGAGATTAAACAGGATATGAAATGCAACTTTTTATACTGATTACACGAGGAAATAAAAAGAGTCCAGGCTGTTAACGAACATATCTGAGTTACTAAGGTAATTTCAGCTATAATATTTTCTCCTTAAGATCACTCTGCTTTCAGAAACTGCATATCATGTCAATAAAATTTTTTTATTCCTTTAAGCTTTAGTTGTGATTTTGGTGTAGTTTGTGTATTTATAATGTTTCTCATCATCATTTGTGATGAAACAGGGCATCTGCTCTTGGCCCGAGCAGTGCAGGAAGATGGGGTGGCAGCGTGTCGGCTCCCACCCTCTTCAGCTGCACCGGGAGACCGTGCCTGTCTTCCTTCTCAGGGCTGTGGATTCGCCTCTGGCTCCATTTCCCTGGCTACACGAGGGCCCCGCTGCACTCTGTCTTGATATGCCTTAGCTGGAGATGGCCAGAAGCCTTTGTTCCAGTGTCAGAATTTGAGAGTTGGAAGGGAGCTTAGAAATCACCCAGAGGTGACATTTCAGTCACTGGCCAAGGCAGGATTTGAATCCAAATACTCAGAGTCTTCATCCAGTAACTTTTCTGTGTACCTTTTCATGGAGAGGAGGGGAAAGAATTTACCTAGTTTTGTGTTTCCCGCCAGCTGTCCTCTTCGTTTGTCATCTTAAATTCTCATGCTTCCCTCTGAGACTCCGTGCAGTAACACCTGACGACATCCTGTCCATATTCTGTCTTGGGTTGTTCTCCTACCTTCCCGGTGGCCCCTCGCCCCCCACGTCAGGTGGTCCTGGCGCCATACCCTCTGAACCACCCAAGATTGGTTTTGGCCTTCGTGCAAAAGTGACCCTTCCTGTCTGTATCTTTGTTGTCTCCTCTTGTCCCCTCCCACACACCCTTTTCAGGACTGCCATTCCTCTTATTCTGAATGACTTTTCAGTAATACTCAGCACACGCAGCTGTCTAGCCCCTCTGCGAGGCCTTCTGCAGCCTTTCTGTCTCGGGCGCTTTCATCCCTCATCTTCCTTTGGTCCAACTCTTCACTATTTTTAGAAATTGTACCATACCACACTATTATATGTGATGCAATTAAGGGTAGATAAGGCCAGAAGCCCACTCTTAAAAGCTTTTCCTTCCTAATGAGTGTGTTTTTCTGGTAAGGAAGTTTTGAACCCATTGCTTAATCCCCTCACTTCCTTTCTCAGCCCTTCAGTTTTCTGGTGAATGACTTAGGTTTAAGTCCTTCACTCTGGTATTTACATGTTGGTTGCTTGGTTTTTTTTTTTTTTTTTTAATGAGACTATTTTTTAGAGCAGTTTCAGGCTTACCACAAAATTGAGAGGAAGGTACAGGGGTTTCCTACAAACCCCTGTCCCCACACGTGCACACGCAGGTTCCCCCTTTATCAGTGTCGTTCACCAGAGCCGGACTTCTTTTTACCAGAGGTGAACATACACCGACACATCGTTATCACTCAGAGCGTCACAGTTTACGTTAAGGCTCACAGTGGGTGTTTTACACTATGGGTTTAGTGAAACGTTGAATGACTGTATCTACCATTGTGTCTCACAGAGTATTTTCAGATCTGCCCCCAAATCCTGTGTTCCCCGACTGTGCATCCCCTCCTCCCTGCAACCCTGGGAAGCACTGGCTTTTTGACTGTCTCCATAATTTGACTTTTCCAGACTGTCATGTAATTGGGATTTTACAGTATCTGCTCCTTTCAGATTGGCTTCTTTTACTCAGTAATGTGCATTTAAGGTACCTCCATGTCTTTTTATTGGCTTGATAGCTTTTTTAAAAGATTTTATTTATTTACTTTTAGAGAGAGGGGAAGAGAGGGAAAAAGAAAGGGAGAGAAACACCAATGTATGCAAAAAACCATCCCCAAAAGGGTGGGGGAGGAAAGGGACACGCAGCCCACAACCCAGGCTTGTGCCCCGTCTAGGAACCGAACCAACAACCCTTTGGTTTGCAGGCTGGCACTCAGTCCACTGAGCCATACCAGCCAGGGCGCACTCTCTCTCTCTTTTTTAAAGCACTGCGTAACATTTGTCTGGATGTTCCATAGTTTATTTATCTGTTCATCTCCCGCAGGACATCTTGGTCACTTCTAAGTTTGGGCAATTGTGAATAAAACTCCTACAAACATTCAGATGCAGGTTTCAGGGTGGGCATAAGTTTTCAACTCCCTTAGGCAAATACCAGGGAGCGTGATTGCTGGATCATACAGAAGTATGCTTAATGCTTACTTTTGGAAAAACCTCCAAACCTCTTCCGAAGTATCAGTACCATTTTCCATTCCCCTCGTCAGTGAATGCAGGTTTTTGTTGCTCCCTGTTCTTACATCATTTGGTGGGCGTGGTGGTGGTGGTCGTGTTCTAGATTTTGGCCATTCTAATAGCTGTGTAGTGGTATCTCTTGTTTTAATTTTAACTAAATTAAAAATTGTATTTTCCTGGCTGGTGTGGCTTCATTGGCTGAAGCATCATTCCGTACACCTAAAGGTTGTGGGTCTGATCCCTGGTCAGGGCAGTTACAAGAGGCAACCAGTTGATGTTTCTCACATCTCTGTTTCTGTCTGTTTCTCCCCCCGCCCCCATCCCTCCCTCCCTCCCTCCCTCCCTCCCTCCCTCTCTCTCTCTCTCTCTCTCTCTCTCTCTCTCTCTCTCTCTCTCTCTCTCTCTCTCTCTCTCTCGTCCCTACCCCCTTCTTTCTCTAAAAGCAATGAAAAGTGTCTTCAGGTGAGGATAAAAAAATTTTGTATTAAATTTTTATTT